>JAIUZE010014630.1:0-12839 GCA_022085475.1 Heliosperma pusillum | reverse complement strand
AATTTCGTGTAAGAGGGCTCCTACCCGGGTACCCGACTGCTGGCCATGGGACCGGATGAGAACCCCTTGATTTTTGTTGATTGATTTTTGTGCATTTTGGACTAAGGGACCCCAAGCCGGGTAGCCAGCCGGCCGCCGCCACCCCGACCTGCTCGGAGCCCCCCATATTCTTGTTGTATTTTTCTCATTACATGTAACCCCAGCCGGGTAGCCGGCCGCCGCCACCCCTACCGGTTGGGAGTCTTGGGTGAAACTATGTTGTTGTTGTTTGTGATGGGTGCCTAGCCGGATACCTGGCCGCCGGCCACCTCCAACCGGCTAGAACCCCTTGTTAGTGACGGTTATTTTTTCACTTGTCTTCACATGTAATGATTCTTATGGTTTGTTTATCTTATAAAATTATGTAATGACATTTAATATTCATGTTTATACTATTTAATATCTCACATGCTATTATGACATGTTTAGTGACGGTTTCAGTTATGTTTCCCACTTTAGTCGGGTATGTCCTAAGTAATGGATCGAGTGTAACTTATTGGATGTTTTGAGCTCTCATTTCTCGGTTGCACCTCTATAGTCGTTAGACTTGATGTCAGAGTGATAGGGGTACACCCTTAATGCTTGTGCATTTGTTTAGTGGGGACATGACGACGTTGTTAGGAGGCGAACGCAATGCGTTGATCGACCCGGCCGTCAAATGTTTTATCCTTGCGATGTGGTGTCATTGCATATAGCGTACTCAATTGTTCACTTTGACCTCGTCTTCTGCGTAGTTTAGCGAGAAGGTAATACTTGTGGTATTTCTGCCTCTTTTGCATAGTTTAGCCGAATTTGAGGTACTCGACGTCCTTTGAGTAGATCGAGTCTTGGATGCGAAATGTTCCATCGCATGTCAAATCGGGTACACGTTTTGTCCTGAGAGTCTGACCAGGTTTAGACTAGGACCGTATTATTATCGTCGTCCTACCGGGAGGAAATGAATCGTTCGTGTACGAGATGTTTATCGTATACGGTTCACGGAAATGTTTTATCCCGTGGACGGTGTTGGTCATACTTGCTGAGTCCAGATGCTAGTATGTGTCATTTACTAGTGAGAGTGTGTTTGCTTGTATGTTTGATCATATGTTGGATTGTATACTTCGAAATTGTATGCGTATGATTGGTTTACTTGTTGAGTCCCTAACCTTCTCAAGCATATGTCGCTAATGGTAAGATGTAAGCTCTTAGTGTTCTATATGGTTGCCAAGAGGAGTCTTCCCCGAGTCTTTTATTGCATGATGATAATGAATGATGATTTCCTTTACTCGTATATTGTTATTATTGTAATGTTATTATCTTATCCGACATCATATATATGTTTGCATGATGATATGTGATTATATCTTTTTGTCTATGTGCGTTTTGATGTGATATGGCTGGGAGAACCCCGAGTTATTTCCCTCTGACTGTGACATTCATGTTTCCTAAATGAATAGGTTACAGGTTAGTGTTTCATGGGGTTTTGACGAGTGAGATAGCGACCGTTGTTCCTACAACGAATTACCCTTAGCGTTGTAATTTATATTAGTCCTTTCTATTTTTATTTATGTTTATGTACTTGTCGAGGGATCGAGATCCGTTGTGCTTATTTAAGTTACAAGTTTTGTACAAAAGATTTATTAGACTATGTTTCGGTTTTTATAAAATAGTGACATTCGCGGTTTTGCATTTAAAGTTTTAAAAATCTCGTATTTCCGCTACAAACTATGTGTTGACTTTATTGGAATTCGCGTTGTGTCTCAATTCAGATATGGATAATCTCTACTCAACCTTTGAGATCTATGTTAATTGTTTAAATGATTGATTTGAGCAATTCATATTAAGATTGTTGTGATATTATTATCACCGTGAGGGAAGCGTTGGGACTTGGGATGCTGCAGAATTATATTGTAGGAGTCTATACGCGTAATTAATTCTAGCATCAGTTGATCATGAATGCCACCCATAATCTCCTATTTTGGACTCGCTATTACAGAGATTTAGACATTAATGATCTGTGGGAATAGATTTGCTATATTGTGGATGGAGCTCGAGCGTTGTGTTATCAGTTATACTATAGTTCAATGTTACTTATTGACTGTCTGTTGCTTGTGTATGCATTAATAATGTTCTCTCTTCTGAGGCTTGCTATGATGTAATGTTTATCTCTACTAAACCTTTGGTTGACTCGCGTGTTTCTTGTGTTCTAATACTTTTCAAAACTATCGGCGATGATCCGTATGATATTTTCGATTTCATTCGGGCACAGTGTGTCATATACATATTGTGTAAGATGGGCGACTTGGATGAGATTACTTGGACAGGAATATGCTCGCTCGAGTCAGATTTGTATTAGTAGCTGATTACATTGTAGACGGTTTCACTATTTAGTTTGTAATAATGAGTTGAGTTTATACTTCCGTTGTTGAGTTGTAAAATTAATCAGTTAAATTTGTATTTAATTGAGTAAGTGTTACTTAGGCTTTGATTTTTAATGAAGCTAAGTATGATTTGTTCAATTTCGTATTGATGCCTCGGTGAACGTGATGGTAACACCCTTACTCATCTAAGAAGGGCTATTTAATAAACCTGAATAGATGAGGGTGTTACAAAGTCGAGCTTACGTCGGACTGACTCTAAAAACTAGCGAGTGGCTCGAATTTGTGTAATTTGATAAATTATTGCTCTTAGTTTCTAGGTGTATATTATCATGATTATATCTGTGCATCTAACTATAAAAGTGTTGTTATTGATTTGCCTATTATCTTTATTTTAGCTTCGAATCTTCTTATTGAAAGTATCTAAAAAAAAGAAATTTAAATAGGCTCGAGTTCTGCTTGAACACCGCTCGAGCACGGGTTTAAACTCGCAGGCTTGCAATAAACTTGGTTTTTCAAGCTAGAGTGACCTCAAAATCGGTTTGAGCTACATCTATTTATAATATAATATACAAACAATTTTACAAAGATATTCCGTCCTCTATAAAATATATAGTTTACTAATTTCTTTAACTTATTTTTAAATTTTTATTTCAAAATAAAACAATATTGGATTCAAGGTAAGATCTCAATCTCGTTAATATGGATTTATATCCGATCTATTTATACGCATATGGATCAGATCCATATTCAAATCCATATTCAATGATTCCAAAATATTACGATCCAAATTCGATCCGTAGAATTTTGATCCCAGAATCTGAAAAGTATCCGAGATTCATGGTCATTCCTACCTGGAGTAACTAATTTTGGATCCGTCCTTGGGAGAGCGACAGACTGCTTAGGCTTTCAAATTCTTTGAATATTAGGCTTAGCTCTAGGTTTGAATATTCCCTTTTTACAATTCTGTACTCCATGCCCTCTATAAATTAGCACCATGAACTTTCGATTTTTCCTCACAACACCAATCCTCACTTCCTAGCACACCATAATATATAACTTCCTTTGAACATTCATAAGCATGGCCAACAAGATTGTTTCGATTATCCTGGTGGCGGTGGTCGTATTGACCACACTGATGGCAGCAACGGAGGCAGTGACGTGCAACCCGGTGCTGCTAGCCCCTTGTGCACCAGCAGTAATTTCAGGGCAACAACCATCACACGATTGTTGCAGTCAAGTGGTGGAGCAACAATCATGTTTCTGTGGTTACAAGAAAAATCCTACTTTTCAGCAGTACGTTAATAATCCCAATACGCTACGTGTGATTTCCGCCTGTGGAGCCACTGTTACTTGCAATTAAAAGGTCCTTATACATTAATGGACCGTGAAATCAAGCATGAAAGAAGGGATAAAATTTTTATTGTAATGAGTAATAAAGCATCATCAATCATCATCATGGTGAGATTGTGTTGTAGGGTGTATGTTTTAAATTAATAAACGTTGGTGGTCTAGATCAAACTCTACATTGTGTATTTCTTGATCGATCATCTTAATTTAATTAATATATCACTACTACAAATACAGGCAATAACAACGCCCCATCAACAACGCATACTCACGAAAATAAAGAAAAACCGTTGTGGAATGGATAAATATTTTTCCGCGGAATTTTATTAAACCTAATAACAACGGTGTTAGTTTTTCAAACGTTGTTATTAGTTTTAACAACGGCGTGAACTAAAATAACTGTTGTAAATAAATTTACTAATAACAACAGTTTATTATATGTCCGTTGTTATTAATTTAGCGCGAAATAATAAAAATTAATAACAACGGGTATGAAAAACCCGTTGTTATAATGTGTTATTAATTTGGCGCATTATTTGGCTTAAATTAATAACAACGGAGATGATTTTGTTGTACGTTGTTGTTAGTTAACTTTGTTAGTTAACAACGGATTTAACTTTGTTAACCGTTGTAAATAGGTAACCTAATAACAACGGTGAATATGAATAATAACCGTTGTCAATACGTTTAATAAAGATGAAAAAAAACACAGAACACTAATAATACTGTACTGCAACACAAAAACACAAACACTAAAAATAATTTATTGATTTCCTGATCGTCTCTTTGTCATCATCTCCGTCTGCTATTTCTTATTAATCAGGTATTCTAATAATTTTTCTTTATTGATTTCCTGAATTTCGTTTATTTGTGAATTAGTTGCCTTATACATTGCATTTTCTGAATTAGTTGGCTTATTATTGAATTAGTTTTAATTAGTTGGATTTTCTGAATTACTTGGCTTACTATATATACTACGAATGTAGATAAATGACTCGAACTTGGATGAATGCTGCGAATATGAGTGACCCAAACTATAAGGATGGTTTAGCTGAATTTTATGAAGTCGTTGCGAACAATTTGAATGGTTCTTCTAGTATTCCATGCCCTTGTGAAAGATGTGGTAATATTAGGTATATGGCTATTCCGGACGTTAAAATTCACCTAGAAAAGTATAGTTTTAGTCGATCCTATACCCGTTGGATTTTTCATGGGGAATCATTAGAGGAAGATAATAATTTTGAAGAAGATGATCTTGAGGTATACGAAAGGATAACTGATGATCCCGAGTTTGCCGAGTATGTTGAGTTGGAAGCAGACGAGTTGAATGTTGGGTCTACAGATAATGAAGAAAAAGATGATGAATCAAATGCTTTTGAAGATGAAAACATTAATTTGGATGACCTTGACAACATGTATAAGAAGTTGTGTGAGTCTGAAGCGCCTCTATACCCTGGTTGTAAGTACACAAAGATGTCGGCTGTGGTGAAGTTGTATAATATCAAGGGGGCAAATGGGGTTAGTGACACATGTTTCACTAGTTTATTAGCCTTGATAAACGACATGCTTCCAGATGGTAATGTTCTTCCCGTTAAGACATATGAGGCTAAAAAACTAATTAGAGGGGTGGGTATGAAATATGAGAAAATACATGCATGTCCAAATGATTGCGTATTGTATCGAAAATTATATCAAAACTTAACCAATTGTCCGGTTTGTTTTGAGTGGCGTTATAAGGATAAGGAAGGGATCCCGGCTAAGGTGTTATGGTATTTTCCAGTGATACCAAGATTCATAAGGATGTTTGCGAATAGCAATGATTCAAAAATGTTAACTTGGCATGAAACTGGAAGAATAAATGATGGGAAGCTAAGACACCCGGCAGATGGTATGCAATGGAAATCGTTCGACGCTAAGTATCCCGATTTCGGCATTGAACCTAGAAACTTACGTCTAGCGCTGTCCACTGATGGAATGAACCCACATGGAAACATGAGTACCCAACATAGTACTTGGCCAGTAGTGTTGGCAATATACAACTTACCTCCATATGTGTGCATGAAAAGAAAGTACTTGATGTTGTCGTTGTTAATTTCCGGCCCTAAACAACCTGGAAATAATATAGATGTCTATTTGGAACCTCTTTTAGATGATTTGCGAATTTTGTGGGATAGTGGGATAGAAGTATTTGATGCATATAGGAATGAAACTTTCAATTTGAGAGCGATGTTATTGTGTACAATAACCGACTATCCGGCTTATGGCGACCTTTCTGGGCATACGGTGCATGGGAAAGAGGCATGTCCATTGTGTGGGGAGGATATCGAGTCTGAATACTTGAAGTGTTCTCATAAGTATGTGTATTTGGGAAATAGGAGGGGCTTGGATCCTGACCATTGTTATCGCAAGCAGCAGAAAGCATTTAATGGACGTCAAGAACATCGTCAACCTCCTAGAATTTTGAGTGGGCATGAAGTTTATCAGAAAGTAAAGCATATAGAGATAAAATATGGGAAGAAGAACGGCTCTAAATTGTCTACTCGTGGGTATAAGAAAAGATCCATATTTTTTGATAAACTTCCATATTGGCCTGACCTGGAGGTCAGGCATTGCCTCGATTTCATGCACATTGAGAAAAATGTCTGTGATAATATTATCAATACCCTCCTGAATGTTCCCGGTAAAACAAAGGATAACGCCGCAGCTAGGGAAGATATGCAAATGATGGGTATTAGGCTAGAGTTGGCACCACAGAAGAGAGGTAATGGTACATTTTTACCGCCAGCAGCTTATACCCTTTCACGGAATGAGAAAAAAGAGTTTTGTGCATGCTTGAATGGAATTAAAGTGCCACATGGTTATTCGTCCAACATCAAAAGCCTTGTGTCGATGCAAGATCTAAAACTCACCGGGTTAAAGTCACATGATTGCCACACTTTGATGCAACAATTACTATCCGTGGCTATTCGCTCCATTTTACCTGAAAAGGTACGATATGCTATTACCAGATTCTGTCTCTTCTTCCAGTCCATATGCGATAAAGTCATCGATCCCGATGATGCGGATTCATTGCAGGACCTCGTTGTCACCTCTCTTTGTCATTTTGAAATGTATTTTCCACCCTCTTTCTTCACTATCATGATTCACCTGACCACTCACTTGGTTAGGGAGATTTTGTACCTTGGGCCCGTGTACTTGAGATACCAGTATCCTTTCGAAAGATTGATGAAAGTCTACAAGGACTATACATCTAATCGGTATCGTCCAGAAGGTTGTATTGCTGAACGTGCTATATTAGACGAAGCTCTTGCATATTGTTACGCTCATCTCTCTCCTGAGGAGTTAATTGGCGTTCCAAAGAATCGTCATAGTGACTGGATGACCGGAAAAGGTATTAGGGGCCGGGTTGAAAAAATTGTGTCACGTGACATGTTACATTTAGCACATACGTATGTGCTAAACAACGAAGATGAGGTGCAACCTTATATTGAACAACACAAAGATGAGCTCAAATACGATCACCCAAACAAGAGCGAGATGTGGATTGCAAACGAGCATAAGAAGACATTTGGAGAGTGGTTTAGGAATGTTGTCTTGGAGTATAAGAATTTGTATGGTGATGACATCTCTCCTAGGTTACTACGTCTTGGGTTAGGTCCAAATGCCAGGGCCACTTTTTTCAGCGGTTTTGCTATTAATGGTTATACTTTTTACACCCGCGAGCAAGATGAGTTGAGCACAATGCAAAATAGTGGTGTGAGTTCTGAATTTGAGGCAATGCACTTTGCTACTTCAAAAGATAAAAACCCTATTTGGGGAAAATGCCTTTATTATGGTGTTATTCAAGAAATATTGGTATTAGATTACATTGATTTCACAATACCTCTGTTTCGATGTAACTGGGTTGATAACAACAACAATTGTGTTCGAAAGGATAAAATGGGATTTACGTTGGTCAATTTGGATAAGGTTGGCAATAATAAGGATGATCCTTTCATAATGGCATCCCAAGCTAAACAAGTGTTCTATGTCACCGATCCTATGGATAAGAAGTGGTCTGTTGTACTATCTATAAGGAGTAGACGGGGTGCACCCGATAATGGTGGGGATAATGATCAGGATGTCGTGTTTGAGGGAATGGATCACTCTTCCACTGTATCTTATTTCGACAATGTTGACACTGATCATGATAACATTGAAAGCATCTATATGCGTGATGATCATGGTGAAGGTATTTGGGTTAACGAAGAAACTATGTCGGGCAAGAAACGTCCCCGATCCTGAGGTGGTATTGTCTTTAGTTTTTGTTAGCTTTGGTCATTGTTGAAGATTCCCAAATTATTTAGCTTTTGGTCATTCATTATACAGTCTCCATGTTTTGGTTTCTGCTGATATTGCAGTGTATAGTGCTTATGATATTGCTGTCTTTGTTGGTTTCTGCTGATTATTATTGCAGTGTATAGTACTTATGATATTGCTGTCTCTTATAATTATAATTAAAAAAAAATAAAGGTAAGCAACAACAACGGTTGTTGTAAATCTACCCGTTGTTATTGATTATAACAACGGTTAATAACCATAAACCGTTGTCATAGTTTTTACTAATTACAACGGGTAGACTACTATAACCGTAGTCATTGCTCTATCACAACGGTTTGTTTATAATAACCGTTGTCAATATTTGTAGATAGAAAACACACAACATTAGTAATACGACTGTAGTACTGCAACACAAAAACTCTATCACAAAGCGATCATTTTTCTGTCATCATCTCCCTTATTACTCAGCTATTATTTTTATCAACTATTTCTTGAATTTGTGAATTTGTGAATGTCATTTCCTGAATGTCGTTTATTTCCTGAACGTCAATTATTAGCAAATTTGTGAATGTCATTTCCTGAATGTCGTTCAATTCTAATTTTGCTTTATCGATTGAATAGCTTTATATTGAATAAGTTTAATTACTTCTAAACTTAAGTCAAAAAACAAATTAACGTATCAACATTAATATTATTAAATTATAAGTTCAAACGGCGCCACACACAAATGGCGCCAAAACAACAACAACCAAACAACCAAACAACTACAACCAAACAACAACAACAAATTAAATTGAGTCCGGGTAAATCTCCCGGATAGCTGCCACCGCTAGAGCATATGCATCAATCGGGTCAGCCTCGGCCAGAGCCAACCCTTCCCACTGCTCTACCTGGGTCACTTCAACGAGGTCGACCCCATTTGGGAAACAGTAACGCTCATGTTCGGAAGCCACCCATAGATATGGCCCAGGCTTGTGGTCCGTGCTCTCAATAAAATCTTGTCTCCCATGCCCGGCCTTGTCAAACATTCTTGCCAGTTTGAATGCGGACGCACGATGAGCATCCGACATCCCAAACTCGAAAACGAGATGCCCTGTAAAGTGCCCGCGATGATAATTTGGCCACATCTTCCTTATTAAGTAGCCATTTCGAATAAGCGTATCACGGAGTTTTTTGTAACTTTTACACACAACGTAGCCACCCTCAATATGACAAGGCATTTCTTTCATGATGCAAGCATATGGTTTAGTAAAAGTTCCAGACATTTTGTATGGTTGATGTTAGTATTGAGGCTGGGAAATTTTGTATGGTTTAGCAAATATGTTATTGATTAGAGTTGGGAATTTTGTATGTGGTTGATAACCTGCTTGTATTGAGGCTGTATTTATAGAGAGTTATTTATTGGAGTTATTTATTCACATGCATGCATTGGTTCACATGAAGGCATTGATTCACATGCATGCATTGGTTCCCAAAACGACTATACATTCACATGCATGCAGTACGTTATTGATTGAGTAAATGTGTGAATATGCAGTCAATGCATTTACTGCAATGTGCAGTCAATGCATTTACTGCAATGTGCAGTAACCCTATCACAACGGTTGTGGTAACGAAAACCGTTGTGGTTAGTAATAACAACGGGTTTTTGTACCAATAACCGTTGTTATTGCGTAATAACAACGGGTTTTTGTACCAATAACCGTTGTTATTGCTCAACATTATTATTTTTAATTAAAAGATATTGCAGTCCAAACCCGTGAATAAACAACAGCAGAACCAGCATTGATTAAAGCATCCATTGAACATCATCAATGGCAGCATAACCCCTCTATAAATACAGCCTCAAAACCCCTCCTTTAAATATTCCATAACTACCCTAAAATTAATATCATCAATGGCAGCAGTTAACCTTCCCAACGATGAAACGACCCTTACAAAATTGATTGCAGATGAGGAGGAGGCTCTTGCCGTAGTTCCCGCTGATCATCACCCATTGATTAAAGGATCCATTGAACATCGAAGGGATTATTGGATTAAGAGGCGTGAAGCAGTCCGACTTGTCAACCAAGCGTCGTCATCATCATCGTCCTCTGTCTACCCACGTCGGCCTTATACTCGGAGGTTGGATGCCGCAAGAGATATGTTGAGCTGTACCCGTCCTACCTTATCTCCACATGCAAGACGTGTACTTGCAGGCATTGAATCTGTTATTGCAAAATACGAGGTTAATGATCCGGAAGTCATCAGTATCATCAATATTGTTCCGGATTGTTGGTGGCAGTGTGAGAAAAGCTTTTTACACTTAACCGGAATTGTTCCGGATTATTTAACATCTTTATTTATTTGATGTCGGATGAATGTAATGTACTTTATTATAAAATCTAGGTTATTCCTAATGAAATCAATGAGAAAGAATGTTGTTTAAAGTGTTTGAATTGATGTTCAATATTTTGATGTATTATTAATTAGAAGTATATAAAAAAGGGGTTTAGGGTTTAGGGTTTAGGGTTTAGGGTTTAGGGTTTAGGGTTTAGGGTTTAGGGTTTAGGGTTTAGGGTTATTTTGAAGTAACACACGTATACTAATAATGATACTTAATAATTAAAAGTGATCCGACCCGAAAATGATACTTAATAATCATCACGCGGATAATAAATAATGATTTCTATCGAATTAAATAAAATAACCCGATACTAGCGAGCTAATTAATTTTGGGTCGGACAGTTTCAGGTTTGTGATGCAAAAACGGCCCGTTCATTAGCGTACTTGAATTGGATGAACGAAGTCGATCGACCCCAGGCCATATATATATATATATATATATATCATTATTATTTAATTTGGGAAACATTGCATTGACGTACGTGTATATATAATACTTGAATTGCATGTATGTGCATTGATGAATCTGTTATTATTGCAAATTGTAGTACGAGCGTCGTTAATTAGAGATCCGGAAGTCATCATCATTTAATTATTATATATATATATATATATATCATCATCAATAAGTAGTACATATATATATACGAGGTAATTAATAATGACACGTGCCCCCGACCCTGCCCAAAAGTGATCGACCCGAATTGAAGTGCGTAGCTATTACGTACGCTTGCTCTGATCTAGAAAGTGGATTGCCCGATCCGTAACTGCTGGCCTGGCCACCCGATCGATTAGTTTCAGGTTAACTAGTGATGCATGATAATTATAATAACCAGTTCCTTAATTAAAAAGAAAATGACCCGATTCGAGGTAATTGAATCAAAAACTAAAAATAATTAATAACTAACCCGATCGATAAAGTTATTAATTACAAACCCGCCGAATCTAACCCGATTAGAATTGATTCCCAGGCCAAACCCGATCCGAGCTAATAATTAAACGTAACTTACGCCTATAATATAAAATTTAGAGCAAAGTAAAATAAATTAAATTAAATTTAGAGCAAAGTTAAATAAATTAATTTAGAGCAAAGTTAATGAGTTTATTTCGTGCCTCAAATTTTAATACCGCGCGCGCGTATCTGAAAAATTAAAAAAAATATACATAATCTATAAAAACGGTGTTTTAGAAATTCACCGTTGTTATTACTTTCAACAACGGTTTATAATAAATAAACCGTTGTCTTAGTGTTATTACTTTCTACAACGGGTGTTATTTAACCGTTGTTATTACTCTATAACAACGGTGGTTTGTAGGATAACCGTTGTCAATAGTTTCTCTTAATAAACCCTTTAGTTTCTCTTAATAAAAAATAATTTACAATCCTATAGAGTAAATTTTACACACGTACATTATCATCATCATCCGCCTCGTTTACAATCATCCTCGTTTACAACACAAATCTTTTTGTTTAGTATCATCATCATCCTCCTCGTACTCGTGATCATCATCCTGTTCTCTTTATCATCACCCTGTTCTCATTTTCTTTATCAGGTAATTTTTGTGTTTCGTCTTTAGGGTTTTAAGTTTGAAGTTCATCTTTTTGTTTTCATTTTCTATTTATCGTTCTCTTTATCATGTAGTTTCATTCCTTTCTAAGTTTTTAGAGTTTTAGAATCTCTGCATGACTCTTTATTTGTTCAGTTACTATTTCATTCATTTCAAGGTCTTAGGGTTTTAGAATCGCTGTATGCATGACTCTGTTCCGTTACTATTTCATTTATTTTGAAGGTCTTAGTGTCTTAGGATTATCATGGGTGGAAAACGGAAAAGAGTAGACAACAATGATAAGGGGGATAAGCCTGGTGAGAGGGGTGCTTCGAAGTGCTCTGCAGCCCTTGCAGCTATAGCGGCAAAAACGCCGATGGAAATAAAATGGAGTGTGAAAGGTGTTCCTACTGGTCCAAATGCTAGCCATTTAGCCACTTGGATTGGAGTTACAACCAAACAGTTTGTGCCTATAGATTTAGATGATTTCAGGAATATAAATCCTTCATTGCAGAACTTACTCTTGAAACGTATAAAGGTATGATAATATCTTTAGCTAAACACCATTTTATTTTGCATAAGTTACTATTACATAAGGCAGGAAGCCGTATAAAGGTTCGTGTAAAGGTATGATATTAGCCAGCCGCTTATTAGTATATATGATGATGATGCAGGAAGCTTTCGATATTCCAGACTGCCATGATAAGTATCTATTACGTAAGGCAGCGGCAGTCTTAAGGCAGTGGAGGTGTGACCTTGCCAAATTACACTTGTATGTGGGCAAGGAGACGGGGCAGATGCATAAGAGCCCACCGACAAAGTACCCCCACATCACTCAGC
>JAIUZE010014628.1:0-12901 GCA_022085475.1 Heliosperma pusillum | reverse complement strand
ATGTATTGCTTGTTTGAGAGATTGAAAGTGGTTAAGCAGAAGCTTAAAAATCTTCATCAACAACATTACTCTAGAATCTCCAGAAGCTTTAATGGTTTTTGAATCTTAACTTCTTGGGTTGTTAATCTATGAGCTTAGTTTGTGAAACTATGAAAATAGGAATTCAAACTACATGAAACTACATGTTTATTGTTGATGTCATCGAATAGACACTGTGTTTTTTGTTTAAATAGTTTTCAAGTAGTCAAGCTACATCAAAGAATGATTTGTATACATGGCTAAAGCAAAACAATTTTCAAGTTTTCATGCGATTTTTGTGATGTTGAATTTAATCAGTGGGTTGATTTGTGTCATAAGCTTTAATCTTGTCTTCTTGTTTGACGTCTTTATATGCCTATAACTTGTGTATGACGATTCTACTTGGAGGAGATTTGGTGTTTCTTTGATTTGGTGCAATGTGATTGACTGATGTAGTGTTTATTAGTAATTAGTGTCTGATTATTTTGATTAACCCTATAATTGTTTTGTGATTTGTCTACATTTTCTTGGATTGGATTTGATGCGTTCAATTGTAGATCTTAGTTGATGTTTGGATGAAGGGAGAGTCTCTGATATAATGTTCCATTACTTAATGCTCTGAATTGTGAGCTCTGGCTTGATGCTTCAGCAGTCGCGGCTGTAGTATTTTTGATTGTCCTATAACTTCCACCTGTTTCCGTAATTATTTCGTTAATAGCATTATTGTAAATTACTTCCAGGCGTTCACTGAGATAGCATATTGAGGTATATCCTCAGTTGCCTTGATATGATGAGCTAGAGATGCTTAAGTCTTTTGGTTTCTTATTCTTTCAATTTCAATTTTCAATTTTCTTTTTTTTTGGTTTATATTCAAGTTGCAATACTATAGCTTAGGTTTGTGAAACTTTGCTTGTTGGGTTATGATTCTAGAACCGAAGTTTGTTAAACTCCATGAAAATAGGAATTTTATTTGTTAAAGTAAGTCATTTGTTTGTGAACCCCACATCTATGGTTTTTGAATCTTAGCTTCTTGGGTTGTTAATCTAGGAGCTTAGTTTGTGAAACTATGAAAATAGGAATTCAAACTACATGAAACTACATGTTTATTGTTGATGTCATCGAATAGACACTGTGTTTTTTGTTTAAATAATTTTCAAGTAGTCAAGCTACATCAAAGAATGATTTGTATACATGGCTAAAGCAAACATTGCCTTTATTTTGTAAATCTTACTTTGTAAAACTCTTGTGAACATATGAATTGACTTTATGTAAGTAAGCATTTATTTTGTGAATCCTATGCCTAAGGTTTGTGAATCCTATGCCTAAGGTTTGTGAATCTTAGTTTGTGGTGTGAGTCTAAGACTTTAGTTTGTGAAACTGCTGTGAACATAGGAATTGACTTTGTGAAAGTAGGCCATCGTTTTGTGAATCCTACATCTATGGTTTGTGAAACTACATTTTTAACAACTTATATTTGGTCATGCAGGAATGGTGTTTTATCCCCTTGGTTAGATAATATGAAGGAGCTTGTTTGCAATCGTGAGTGCACTCCCGCTGACCCTGCTAACAAAAAAAGAAAGATTTCACATAAAATGCCTAAAATGCCTTCTTTGAGAAGTAGGATGTCTCCTTCTGGTATTTACCAATTTATCAACAATCCAACAAATAAACCATCCGATAATCAAATTTTGGCAATCAAACAAATGGGATTTGAGAGTCTCTTGCACCTTCAAACTGACATAATCCCAGGAAACTTGGCTTACTGGCTTGTCTCTACTTTTGACCCGTACAAGGGATGCTTGTTGGATGGCAATCTTCCTATTTTAGAGGAAGACATACATGCTTGTATGGGAATACCAATGGGACCACTGGTAGTTGATGAAGCACCAATCGGAGATAAGTCTCCACAGTTTTTATCTCTTTTGGAGGACTTCAAAAGTCAATATGAAGGTGATCTAATTGACGTTAAAGTCATCCTTAGGAAACTTTCTACACAATTTGATGGTGGTGACAATTTCAAAAGAAACTTTATTGTATACATCTTCTCAAGTTTCTTAGGTGGTGTAAAAGGCAACAAGGCAAGTCTGCGAATCCTTAAAAGCCTATCTGACACATCTTTGATTTCGGAGTATAATTGGTTTAATTTCATAAAAAAAAAACTAGCTGAGCAAGTTTTGTCGTGGCAAAAGGAGGAGTTTTCTGAAGAAAAAACAGTCAAGGAGAATTGGTTTGGCCGGCCTATTATGGTCTTGGTTTTTATCTATTTAGATAGGTGTGTTTTTATGGTTCGTACAGTAAATAGACAATATCCCACATTGTCTACTTGGACAAAAAAAGCTATATCAAAGAGAATAAAGGATGAATTAAAATCAAAAAGTTCTTTCGGTCATGGTTCTGTTGAGGGTGGAATTTTCATCAATCATAAGCCACTTCCTAAGATTGAGCTAGTGCAATCTTCCAAGCCCACTATTGTATCTGAGCAACATCCAATGCCAAAGAAGGTTATTCCTTCAGTTCTGCAGGAAGAAGATAAAGATGATCGCGACAGAAACAATGTTCCAACAAGTAGCCAAGTTAATAATGTCTTTGTTGATAAACTTGTTAGCAAGGCAAATAATTTGGCTAAAGCTTTTGTGGAGTACAAATTTGTTGCTAGTGAAGCTTTGAACAAACTACCTTCCTCAGAAGTAGTTTGTAAAATGGTCGCGGCTGTTGATGGTATAGCGTACGGGTTTAATTTATCCCGACAAAGCAAATCAGATGAGGAGAATCAGGGTAAGGACAATGAGGAAGATCACGTTGTACATACTGACAAGGTGGTAGAGAATGTTTTACGGGATGTTCAAGAGAATGAGAATGTGGATAGTGTTAAGGGTAAAGACAATGTGGAAGATCATGTTGTAGATACTGACAAGGTGGTAGAGAATGTTTTATGAGATCTTCAAGATAATGAGAAAGTTGATAATGTAAGGGGTAAGGACAATGTTGAGAGTTTTTGGGGGTCGTCATGGGGTTGGTCTGAAGCTCAACTATTGGATGCGTTTAATGCTGTGGGTGACGCTATGCAACCAATAGTTGCAGAAAGAGTAAAAGTGTCTCAGAGAACCAAAGTGGACACAATTATTCGTAAGCTTAAAAAACTTCGTTCGCCACCAGATTGTCCTAGTTTCCGTCTCCTATCTTTCATCGGATGATGATTTTCAGCCAACAGACCATATCCCTCCACAACAGGAACACTTGCCTCCAGAACAACCTCATTTATCTTCTGTTGTGGCAAACACAACTTCATCTCTTGACCCTGACGCTCAGCCTGATTCACAGCCAACACACAACACAGACCATATGCCTCCAGAAGAGGAACACGTTCCTCCAGAACAGCCTGATTCTCATTTATCTCTTGTCGTGGCAAATACAACTTCCCCTGTTATCCTTTTAACACCTTCACCTTTGTTAGAAAACACAAATGTTAACCCTTCCCTTGTTGTTCATCATCCTAATGTCATTGTAATACCAGATACTCCACTTGCATATAAACCATCTATCAGTAGACAAGTGGTGTACACTCGTCGTTGATCCCCACGTTTAGCAAAGTTAGATGAGGTATCAGATGTTCCATGCAGTACCCCAGCGACGGTCCATGTGCCATTTCCTCTATTTCCAGTGGATGTTCATGGTGATGTTCATGGTGATACTGATTTTGACATTCCTGACAATGACAATGAAATTCCAGAGAATGTTTGAGGTAAGAGGGTTGCATTTGCCGCGGAGGTATTTCGGTCTCCTTATCTCCAAAGAAACATTAGTCTTCTTGGGGATTTGAATCAAGCCGAGAAAAAGATACTTGATTTCATACTTGGTGATTCATATGATGGAAGGTATTTCTTTTGTTTAAAAAAGAATTATATTATTTGTGATGATACTATTTTGTGATGATATTATTTGAATCAACATGACGGAACGATTATTATAAGTTTCGCAAAATCATGTCTTATTTTGTGAATCCTAGTGGCTATTTTGTGAATCTTATATCTTATTTTGTGAAACTTGATCATAAATTGTTCAAATTGCTTTCATGAGTTTTCATATGAGTTTCACAAACTAAGATCCCACATTCACAAACCTTAGGTGTAGGATTCAAAAAAAGATGCCCTACTTAAAGGAGGAAAATTCCTAAGTTTCAAGTAGTTTCACAAACTTAGGTCGAAGTTTCACAACATAAAAAGTCAAGGTTCACAAACCTTAGCTGTAATTAAATACTCAACATGACGGAACGATTATTATAAGTTTCGCAAAATCATGTCTTATTTTCTGAATCCTAGTGGCTATTTTGTGAATCTTATATCTTATTTTGTGAAACTTGATCATAAATTGTTCAAATCGCTTTCATGAGTTTTCATAGGAGTTTCACAAACTAAGATCCCACATTCACAAACCTTAGGCGTAGGATTCACAAAAAGATGCCCTACTTAAAGAAGGAAAATTTTTGTGAATCCTAGTCTACTATTTCCATTTTTACTTGTCCAACAGATTTTTTATTTTTGCTGCTTTGGGTATGTAGTGAGGTTCTGTTCAAAAGTCAAAGTAGCACATTGACAAGGAGCGAATTGAAGACTGTCATTGAAGGTGATCGAGTATCATCTCATGTCATACATATTTGGTTTGAGATCCTGAACAATAACGAGAGATTGAGATCACGTGATTCTCCTTGTCGTTTATTTGTGTCATTTTCGAAAGACATTGTTAGTACTATCTATTATATCCAAGTCTTATTTATATGTTGTGCACTTACAGTTGATACTGACATATATTCCTTTTTTTTTCTTCTAGAACCTAGACAATGTTGATGTTGCTGGAGCGTCATTAGTAAGTATTTTGTCTGTTCCCATTTCAATTTCAACCTCAGTTCATTTCTGTCCATTCTTATTTAGTGTATTTTTATGTCTTTTTCAGATTTTCACTCCAATCACCGTTTGCTCATGCCCACCATTTTTGTTTTGTTTCAACTTGGGAAATAGCAAATTGCAAATCATTCATCCTATGAAGGACACGGCTGTTACATATGCTGATTACATACAACCTACGGTACATTTGTTTTTCTTTTGCTTTTGGGCATTTATGTTGTGTGGGTTCTTTAAAATCAGTCCGGGTGGGGGTGGGTTGGAAGTTAGAGTAGATTAGCTTAAAAGGACCCTTGCTAGCTTAGTGGCGAATTAGATCGGTGTATTTTGACTTTGACCCGGACTCGTTCATGGGAGGGCCAGGTTAGGCCGGTTGACAATGGAATTGACTTTTTGTCGTATATGTAAAACTAGGAATTGTTAACATTGGACTCGTTCATGGGAGGGCCAGGTTAGATCGGTGTACTTATTTTGTGAATCTAACCGCTAAGTTATGTGAATCTTGCATTTCTGAAGTGTTAACCTTGGACTTAACTTTGTGAAACTACATAAAATAAGGTGTTAAACTGAAATACGATGAAAAAAAATGGAACAAAAAACTAAGCTCTCTTTTGTTCATACAGAAAGACTTGCTCATCAGCCTTCTAGAACCAAAGTTTCCAGTTGTGACATCTGTTTCATGGATGATGCCTGAGGTATTTATCCCTAAGTCAAGTTTGAATTGTGATCAAATTGACAATGGACTCCACTTGTTGCGCATATTGGAGACTTTCAAAGGCTCCAAAAATGGTTATTCAATAGGCTTAATGAATGTAAGATTACTTTTTCAACATCCACTTTTTATTTATACATTGATAAAATAGATTAGATGCATTTGAAACACTTTAAAATTATCTGATTTTTCATTTTTAGGAAATTCAACTCACACGTTATGCATTGAGGGTGTGCCATCGCATTATAACATGCAATGAAAACATATTACGAAAAAAAGTTCAACAAGATGCAAAAAAATGGAGTTTTGTACCTCGGTAACAACCTTCTTCATACTCAATTTTTAAACACCTACATACATTAGTGTTTTAGCTGAATAAAAGCTCTACAATAATGATATTTTCTCATTATGACAGTGGACATCAACTACTACCTTACACTGACAATGATTTGGTGAAGTTTGTTTGGCAAAGGAGAGCAAAGAAAGACTTAGAGTAAGCAACTCTTACTGAGTTCTCATATTTACTTAAATTCTGTTTTTTGAATTCGTTTCCATTGTGATATATATAGTAATTGCATTTTTATAAATATGTAAGTGTGGCTATGGTGTCGACGGAGTGGATGGAAGTTACCAGAATAGCTTTGCAGTCGCTTAGACCACGTGCCTTTCTTATTGATCAGGTAAGTAGCATCTTAAGTTCCTTTTTGAAGTTCATTTCCATGCTCATTTTTCACTATCTTTGAACATGTTCTATTTTTTCACGTATCTTTTTTCCTAACAAATTTTATTTTGTAGGTCATTGATATATTTGGAATTAAGTCGACGGTGGGTAGAACAGATCTCCTCTACTTGCCAACAACAGTATATGTCAGTTTTATCATTTTTTTAGAAGCTTTTATTCAATACTTGCCAACAACAGTATATGTCAGTTTTATCATTTCACTATCTTCAATAACTTGTGTTTTGTCTGAAGCAGACAGTTGATCTGGAGAAAAAACCTTCTATTTGGGGTAATTATATGAAGTGCACTTACATACCTGTTGATGGTAGATCTATTGAAAAGGTCAAGAACCTCTTTTACCTAATACTCCCTCCTAGTCGGTCATTTCTTCCCTCTTTCCTTATTGGGTAAGTCGGGTTTTCTTCCCTCTTTCCCTTTTTGGATGTGGGGTTGTGTGTTTTGTGTGGTCTAAATTCATTTGTAAGTAGGGTAGTGTGTTTTATGTGGTCCAAATTCATTTCCTTAATTTTTGTGTAAAAGGGAAAGGGGAAGAAATGAGTGACTAGGAGGGAGTAATTGTTTGTGCTTATTAAAACTTTTTAGTGTTGTTATTGTTGCTTATTATTCATTTCCTGATACTATGTCAGGTTTTTATCCCTATCATAAAAGACAAGCATTGGTGGTCGTGTGTCTGTGATTTGAAACGAAAGAAATGTTACATACTTGACTCGTGCATGTCTTTACTTAGTGACCCTGAGAACGAGTACACGATGGACATTGTACGATTTCTTTTCCAACATAATGTTTTTAGTGTTTGAGACGTATAAATCAAAATTTTCAAATCTTGATTTACCTTTTCACTTTCAGTTGTACAATGTTGCGGGTGTTCTGGGCAATACACCGTCATATGAGCATTTGAAGTACATCCACATGATGAACTTTGATAATGTTTGTGTCACTCAACAAAAAACAATGTAAGCGTTTATCTTCCTTACTAATGTTTTACACTTAGTTCAAGAAACTAAGAATCGTGTATTTGAATGTTAAACACTACTAATTCATAATTAATATCTTTGTGTATAGCTATGATTGTGGAGTGTTCGTGCTGAAGTTTTTGAGTGCGGTGGACAATGAGATTTTATGGAAGGACACTAAATACTTTGAGGTAAGAATTTTCTATCTACTAGATCAATTTCTCAAAATTCTTGCTACCAAGTCATATTTTCTATGTGGTAGCTGAGTGTCTTTTACTCCGAATGTGAAGCTTGAAAAACAAGAAACAATAGCTTTCTTGGGGTTTGTTCTAGGAGCTATTGGTCTTTTTTTATGCTGCTAAGATACAAGGTCTAATATATGTTGTTATCGATCTTTGCAGAACCTGCCTCAATATTGAAAGTCCATAATGTTAGATCTTCTTAAATGGGAGAAAAATAGTATGAAGGTATAATTTATTGTCTTAAAACTGATGTCATTTTCTTCTATATATAACTTTGGTGTAAATTTTTTAACTAATCCTATACGATTGCTTGTTTTTGTTGGTATAGGTTTTCTCCTAAAGTTTTTGTTTTGTGCTGGTGGGAGCAAGGGATAAATACGGTGGGATCAAGTAATGAAGACAATACAGACGGTGTAAATCCATAATTTAGAAGACATGCGTTTCCATAATTTAGCAAGGGATAAATATTTTTGTTTAGTAGACAAGCAGCTCAACTTGCACTTTTGTGAATCTAGGGCCTCAATTTGTGAATCTCACACTTTTGAATTGTGAATCTATGAACTTAGTGTTTAAAAATAGGATTTGACTTTGTAAAACTTGGTCTTATAGTTTGTGAATCTACATCTAATCTATGTGATGAATCCTATGGCTAATCCTAGTTTGTTAATGTATGGCAGACGTTTGTGAAACTAGGATCTCAATTTGTGAAGCAATAGAAATTTACATATTGTATTCACAACATATGAAATAGCAACCTTTAAACTAAAACGATTTCACCCACTGACGTCTCGCTTTCGGTTTCACAAAATCAGACACGTTTCATAAAATTAAACGATTTCATAAATTGATGTCTACCTTTCTTCCAAAAAATATGGTCTAGGATTCACAAAATCATCAAATACTACAAAATCATAAAATGCTAACCAAAAACATATTACCAAATGCTTGAGTTGAAAACCAAAATAAATCAAACAAAAGGAAACGGTAGTTAAAGCTTGTGTTTATTCAATCCTCATCATCCTGGGAATACATCACTCTCTATTCCGCTTCTTCACTCTCTATTCCGCTTCTTCCGCTTCTTCCTCTTCTGATGTATGCACCTGTGTAAAGGAACAAACCTTTAATTAGATACTCCTTTGAAAAAAAATTGTCTAGGAATCACAACAATGGTAACAAATATTTGAAATTATAAGAGAGATAAAAAATTTAAAGAATAATTACTTGGTTTTCGAGAGGATGCTCTGCAAAATCATTTGGACAATTTCTTTTGTCATGACGTGCCATACGTTTACAGTTAGCACATAGCCTTTTCGGTTTTTCCGCCTTCTTAATTGCCTTATTTTTGTTACTCACCATCCTTTTACCGCTATCTTTGTTTTTACACATCTTAGGGGGTAAGACCTTCACTTCTTTGGGAGCCTTGACATTGAGAAGGACTTCCAAATGTTGTTCTTTGGTCATAGGCTCCGATTTTGGTTCAAGTTTCTCTCGGAATTCTTTAAGTAAATTTGCAAATTCACTCATATCCGATTCTTCTTTTCTTTTGAGGATACCCACAGTTGCGTAAATCTCAGACCACACACCAGACATTCCAAATTTCCTACTATCATTAGCATTGTAGTTGTGAAGAAGATTTCCATTAGGATCATAAATTGGGTTTCTCAGTGCCTTCTTACTCCACCTACGCAAAATGTATTTCTCAGGTATTTCCTTAAATTTCCCAGAGCAAATCCAAATGATGTGATTGCATAAAATACCCTTCCTTTCAAAGAGTTTACATGTACAACTTACATCCATCGTCCTCCTATTGTACTCAACTCCATATGTCTTTTTCTTATTTGCGTCTTCAACCATTGAAACTTCAAAATGAGTTTCTGGATCTGGTGGGGTGTATCCAACCACACTACACGCGTTTACCGCACACTTCACTTCCTCTTGGAATTCATAGAAAATTTCGTGTGTATATGCCTTCACTGCATGAGCCTCCCAGTTTAACCCGAAAAGAGTTTCGGGTATTGAGTTGCTACTATCCGCTTCAAGCTTATTTAGAGTGTGTCTTTTTTGGTCTATTGCACTCTCATACCTCATCCAAAATTCTACAAGAGTCCCATACTTATTTTCAAATCTCTTGAAAAAACTATTTCCAGTTTCCGATCTTTGTGTGGTTTTCAAAATACCACCCATCAAAACATTCCTAAAATAAGCGGGTATCCACTGCTCCCTTATATCAAACTTCCCGCTCAACCAAGTATTTCCTTCTAATGAGAACTGACTAATGACCTTAGCCCACTTTCCTTCGAATTCCTCAGGCTCTATATCGTTGTCCCAGATGACATTGTTAAAACGGGTTAAGAAATCAGTGTCTTTGCAAATTGAGCTCCCAACTTTGTCGGTTACTTTTTTCATGATGTGCCACATACAAAACCTATGTCTTGCTTTTTTAAACACATCTGCAAGTGTAACAAAAAAACTAGTTATTTAAAGCAGGTTTGTGAAACTTGGCTTGTTGTGTTGTGAATCTAGGTCTCTAAGTTTGAAATTTTTTCCTTCTTAAAGTAGGACATCTGTTTGTGAATCCTACAGCTAAGGTTTGTGAACCTTGAATTTTTGTGTTGTGAATCTTCGACCCAACTTTGTGAAACTACTTGAAAATTAGGAATTTTATTTTTTAAAGTAGGGCATCAGTTTGTGAATCCTACAACTAAGGTTTGTGATTCTGGCATCTTAGTTTGTGAAACTCCTATAAAAACTCATGAAAACGATTTCAAACATTTAAGTTGATATACAAACACACCTGGAACTGCATTAATTAATGCTGGGTCTTGGTCGGTGATTATGTAGTATGGTTCATTGCCACCCATTGATTTCAAAAATTGCTGAAAAACCCAAACGAAAGAATCATCGTCTTCATGAGATAAAAGGGCAGCACCAAAGGTTATGGACTTTTTATGATTGTCGATGCCAGTGAAAGGCGTGAATTTCATGCCATATTTGTTAGTGCCATAAGTCGGATCAAATGAAATTGCATCGCCAAAAATAGAGTAACATCTTATCGATTCAGCATCCGTCCAAAAAATCCTTGACAAACAATTATCTGAATCAGTTTCATACGCAAATTGGAGCCCTTTTGTAACAACCCGAAAAGTACCCAATTTTTCTAGTAAAATATCTTACGGATACTTTTCAGCAAAACTTAAGTTTTAAAATAGAATTTATTGTTTCAAGTCGAATTTTGAATTTCCGAGTTCGTATTTGGAATTTTTGAGAGATTCCATGAGAATCCCGTTTTTAAGTCAACTTTGACTTTCGTTGACTTTTTCCGACTCGCCTTGTAATTTTGAAGACCGAAATTTTATTTAAAAAAATAATATTTTTAATTTATTTTTGTTAAGATTTATTTGGATTTATGATAATTTAATATAATTATTTTGAATTTATTCGGAATTAAAGAGAGGGTTTTACGATTTAAACCCGAGCGTCATTTAACTATTCCCGAGTCATCTTAAATCCCGAAACAAACCCGAAACTCGACTTTGGTATGAGTCACACGCCCCATGTCATCTTTTTCCACTCACTTTGTATATTTTCATTCTTTTGATTAAACTAATAATAATATCTTAGATATTTATAACTTTATCGATCCGTTAACTTAAACTCCGCAAATCGCTCAAAATCAGACCCGTTTTCTCACCATTTCACACGACTCTCTTCTCTCTAATAGGACTAGATATTTTTCTTTCTTTTCAATACAATAACATAATATCTAGATATTTGGTTTAATTAACTTAATATCTAATTATATCTAATCAATTACCGTAATATAATTATTAAACCCGAGTCAATTCCGTAACAACAATTTCAAAACCCGACTCATAAATTCTTCTATAACTACACGGCTACTCTCCACCATTACTCACTAACAACTCTTTCATTTTACAATAAATCAACTTAAGATCAAATTAAACTTGCTTTAATCGTTCTTCATCGTTCTTCGTCGTTCTTCATCGTTCTTCGTCGTTCTTGAGGAAAATCGTCATAAAACCTTCATTTCTTATTCAAATCCGTCCTAACTTATATTTCTAGAATCTCCTCTTCGCTCTCCATCTTCAAGTACGGTTTATTTTCAATTCCGACAAAATCGTTTTCAAAACTTTAATTATGGAAAATCAAGTTTTAATTCTAATAATGTTATTCTTGTCATTTCTTATAGGGGAAGATTTTGAAGACGAGTTTGGTGACTCGTATATATTAGGAGAAGACTAGTAGACGGGTTTATACTTCTTATTTTTTTTGGTGCTAATTGATTTTGCTAGCTAAGGTAACGATTCCGAGTTACTCGACGAATTAATGTTACATACCTTTGTATCTTTTGTTTTAGTTTATATTATTGTTACTTATGATTTTTAAGTAGTAACATGATAAGTAGTTATTTTTATTATGTTGTATGAATAATTAGCATGATTAGTGTTCTTGACATATTTGAATGATTTGTTCAAAATCATGATTTTTGTATGATGATGGTTGAATTGGATGTTTAAAAATGGATGTTGTTAATAAAAATCATGTTAGAAATAATTGGAAATGGTGTTGGTTTGGCCGTGAGATTGGGCCGTGTATGGTGGCCTGAAAACCAGCCTAAACCAGGCCGGTTCAGGCCGGTTCAGGCCAGTCCAGGTCCGGTCTGGATTGGTCCGGGTATTGTCCTTGGGAGTTGTGTCGATACTTGATTGTTTTGTTGTTGTTTTGACGGGTTTTAAATATGTTAAGCATGCGGGAAATATTAAGAAACGGTTTTAAAAATGACGACCCAAAACAGGCCCAAACCAGGCTCGTGGGCCCAGTCCAGGCCCGTGTCTTGTCCGGCCCAAATCAGCCCATGAGTCCGCACTTTGGACTTGTGACGGTTTTTGAGTTATTGTTATTTTATCGTGTTTTGTAATATTTAGCAAGTGAGAAATGTTAATAAGTAAAATATTTAATTAAAAGGTTTTTCATAAAATGATTATTTCTCACATGTTAGAAATTATAATACGAGATTGTAGTTTAATTTGATGTCCTTTAAGTCAAGCGGGTTTTTGGTAAGAATTAATAATTCACATGTTCGAAGTTTAATAAAAAACATATAATGAATTATGGTGATTTATATGGTCTAAGTCTAATTGGTAAAGACTCTGTTATAGCGGTTTGGACCAAACGGGTTGGTCAAACTAAGGATCTAGAGCCCCGTTTTTGACTTGAGGCACCCGTCCGGGCACTCGGGCGGGGATTTTGTCTTCAGGAAGGTTTTATTTAATTAATTAAGAATGAGCTAGTAAGGGATATGAGGCGATATGATA
>JAIUZE010014627.1:0-10576 GCA_022085475.1 Heliosperma pusillum | reverse complement strand
CTATATGATAGATATTAACTTTGCTTGTACCTCTTCTTGGGTATTTGATACCGGTTGTGGTTCTCACCTTTGTAATCATGTACAGGGGCTGAGGGACGTGCAAGCACTAGCCAAGGGTGACGTGGACCTACGCATGGGAAATGGAGCTAAGGTAGCCACAGTTTCCGTGGGCACCTACGTTCTTCTTTTGCCTAATGGTTTAGAGTTGTATTTAAATAATTGTTATTATGTACCAACTCTTACCAAGAACATTATCTCCATTTCCGTGTTAGACATGGAAGGTTTTTCATTTTGTATTAAGAACAACTGTTGTACTTTTGCTTTTAATGAAATGGTTTATGGCGAGGCCATTTGTATTGGAGGTATTTATGTTCTAGATATTGCAAAAGAGGTCTATCATGTAGAAAACAAGAAGCTCAAAACAGGTGAACCTAATCAATCATACCTTTGGCATTGTCGTTTAGGGCACATAAACGAACGACGCATAAAGAGACTTGTTTTATCTAAAGTACTCAAACCATTCGATTACGAATCTTATGGCGTATGCGAATCTTGTCTTCTAGGCAAGATGACTCGTGCTCCTTTTACTGGAAAAGGAACACGAGCAAGTGAAGTATTAGGACTTATACACACGGATGTATGCGGTCCAATGACTAGCCGAGCTAGAGGTGGTTATCACTACTTCATTACTTTTACCGACGACTTGAGTAGATATGGATATGTCTACTTGATGAGGCATAAAAGTGATGCTTTTGAAAAGTTCAAATAATTTCAAAATGAAGTAGAAAACCAATTGAATAAAAAGATTAAAACCCTACGATCCGATCGTGGTGGTGAATACTTGAACCATGATTTTGATTCACACCTGAAAGATTGTGGTATAGTATCACAATGGACTCCTCCTGGAACACCTCAATTAAACGGTGTATCCGAAAGGAGAAATCGAACTTTATTAGATATGGTTCGATCTATGATGAGTCTAACTGAGCTTCATGATTATTTTTGGGGTTTTGCTATCTTATCTGCAATATTTTCACTAAATCGAAGTCCGACTAAAGCGGCAAACAAGACTCCATATGAGATATGGACAGGAAAAGGCCCTTATTTGTCATTTATGAGAATTTGGGGATGCGAGGCTTTTGTTAAGAATAAGTCTGACGATAAACTCGCACCCAAATCTGACAAATGTCTTTTTGTAGGATATCCAAAGAAATCACGTGCTTATTACTTCTACAATAAACACGAGGACAAAGTGTTTGTGTCTCGTGATGCAGTCTTTTTAGAAAATGATTTTATTTCTAAAAGACAGAGTGGGAGAAAATTTGAACTTGATGAAGTCCAAGAGACACAAACCGAAAAGGATGACGAGGAAAATGTTCCCTCTTCGTCTGGTACGGTCATTATTCCTTCGGAACCTAGGAGGTCAAGCAGAATTAGTCATCAACCTGATAGATACCTTGGTATGATAGAGGAAGGTGATGACTATAATGTGTTACTTTTTGAAAGTAACGAACCTACTACCTACAAAGCAGCCATTTCTAGTCCCGACTCAAAGCTATGGCTAGGAGCCATGCAATCCGAAATGGATTCTATGTACGACAATCAAGTATGGGACTTGGTTGATTTACCTAAAGAGGTACGACCTCTTCAGTGGAAGTGGATCTATAAGATCAAAAGTGGCATAGACAAACATAATGATGTTTATAAAGCTAGATTGGTGGCAAAAGGTTTCACCCAAGTTCATGGTCTTCACTATGACAAAACCTTCGCCCCAGTCGCCATGCTTCGATCCATAAGGATTATCTTAGCGGTTGCCGCATTTTATAATTATGAGATTTGGCAAATGGATGTCAAAACCGCCTTCTTGAATGGGATTCTAGAAGAGGAAGTGTACATGACACAACCTGAAGGTTTGGTGGATCCATCAAACCCTAAGAAGGTATGCAAACTTAAGAGATCCATCTATGGTCTTAAACAAGCATCCAGGAGTTGGAATCATAGTGCGATATGTATTAAACCAAATGGTTTACACTCGAAGGGGTCCAGAGAACCGTCTTGTTTATACATGAAGTTTAGGGGGAGTAAAGTAACTTTTCTAGTCTTGTATGTAGATGACATACTACTCATTGGGAATGATATTCCAATGCTCACTTCTGTAAAGGAGTGGCTAGGAATACATTTCCAAATGAAAGACTTAGGAGAGGCCCAGCGCATCTTAGGTATCCGGCTCTATAGGGATAGATCTAAAAGGATACTAGCATTAAGTCAAGAGACTTATAATGATAAGATTCTTGATCGGTTCAACATGAAAGACTCTAAGAGAGGCTTTATTCCTAGGGGAAGTGGGATCACTTTGAGCAAGTCAGAGTGCCCTACGAAAACCGAGGAGATTGAACGCATGAAATTGATCCCTTACGCTTCAGCCGTTGGATCAATCATGTATGCTATGATGTGCACTCGTCCCGACGTTGCATATGCTTTGAGCATGACAAGTCGTTACCAAGCAAATCTAGGTGAGAGTCACTGGATAGCCGTAAAGAACATCCTTAAGTACTTAAGAAGGACCAAGGATTCGTTCTTAGTGTTTGGAGGTGAGACTGAGTTACGTGTAAAGGGTTACACAGATGCCAGTTTCCAAACAGATCGGGATGATATGAAATCCCAATCCGGCTACGTTTATATGATGAATGGAGGAGCTGTTTGCTGGAAGAGTTTCAAGCAAAGCGTTACAGCAGATTCTACAACAGAAGCAGAGTACCTTGCAGCGTCTGAAGCTGCAAAGGAAGCTGTGTGGATTCGGGAAGTTTTGGAAGGACTATCAGTAGTCCCTACTGCCAAAGATCCTATCACATTTATTGTGATAACAGTGGGGTATTTTTCAGGCAAAAGAGCCCAAGGTCTAGTAACAAGTCTAGACATGTAATTAGGAAATATCATGTAATTAGAGATTACGTGGACAGAAAGGAAATTGACATTTGTAAGGTTGGGACAGATGACAACATTGCTGATCCTTTAACCAAGCCTTTATCAAAGGCTAAGCATGATGGTCATGTCGTCACAATGGGATTGAGACGTGTGCCAGAATTCCTTTAGATTATGTAATATGTAATAATTGAATGTTGTATTAATTATTTCATATATGATAACGGCATTCATTGTTCGAGTTTTATTTTAAACTCTTTTATTTAGTTTGACTAAATTTAATACTTTGTTTATCTGAACAGATTGTTGGACCCTATTCAAGTGAATAGGACGAACTTAGTATTTTGTCCCTAGTCACTCAAATGAGGTGACGTCTCGAAATGACTAGATTGTAAGTTGATCGATGGTTGGTTCAACACCATGGGGTCATGGAGATGACTGGTCATTTACATAGACAGACTGTATGACACTCTGTCGGACAGTGACATTATAGAGACCCTTAAATCAATTATTTGATGCCTGGTCGTGGCAGGGTCTTCTACCTTATTCCTATAAGTCGATTCTTTTGACTGGCGACCGTCTATCTGAGTCGGTGCAGTTTCCGATTGGTTTTGGTTGATGTTCTAGGTCGTGCCGTAAAAGGAGGCCGATGGACTTCTTCTGGATCATGGTGATCTGCATCATACAGAGTAGATGGATCAACAGGAATTGTCCACCCACGTTGGGTAAAAACATCTTTAGGCCACTCGAGGAGAAGTTACTGTAAATGCGTGGCCACGCTCGGAAAGAGATCTATGGTAGATTTTCCGGTCAGACAGTTACTCTCCCTATCGAGAAAACCACTCTAGATATTGTCAATCGCAAGTGCGACCTGGAAGACACCTTGCGTTGAGTGGGAGATGTGATAAAGAGACAAGAGAATCGGTGACGCACACTTGTGTCAGACAAGTGGAAGATTGTTGGAGTAGGTGTCCTCCACAATAGTGCGCCACATAATAAATCTTATTAAGGAATATAATTGGGATATTTATTGACTATATATATGATTAGTCAGTTGATTAACGTAAATCAATAACGGTTGGCTGACTAGAGTTTGACGTTATTGTCGTTTGACGGCGGTGATCAACTGATCCCTTTCGGTCACACCTAAAGGATGAAATCCAAATAGTAACTAATTATTTGTATACGATACAGTTAATTAGTACATTACATATATTCGATATGTACGAGAGTTAATTGTTAGAAATTGAGTTAAGAACTCAAATTCGATTAAGCTTATTTTTCAATTATGCGATAATTGACTAATAAATTTATATCTTATTTTAATACGATTAAATAAGATTTAACTTAGTAATTAATCGTTAAATTACTAAATTAGTTGAGGTTTTGAGATAGAGGTAATTAGTTAATTATATTTACAAGGAGTTGTAAAATAAATTAACTAAGCATTGTGGGACCCATTATATATTGATATAATGGTAAAATATTACTTAAAATGTTAAGTACATATTATTTATTTAATTGAGTCATATAATTGTTATATGATCAAATTAACACTTAATTATACAAGATAATTAACCATATGATCAATAAGTATTTGTAAGACAAATATCAAAAATCAAAATGGACCAAACTAAGGCCATTGTGGCCGGTTGGCTTGTAGTTACAAGGTGATGATTTTTGTTCATGTTTACACTACTTAGTTACCTTTTGAAAGTGACATAACAAGTAGTAAACAATCATCACTTGTTCTACAACACTCCACTCTAATGCATGTGATCAAATGAACAAAATAAGAGCCCAATTTTGGCTTGTGAAGTCCGGCCAAATGGCCTATAAAATGATCAAGTGTTGCTCATTTTTCATTACTTCATTTTGTGCTTTGTTTTCTTACTTCTCTCAAAACCTCATATTCTTACTAAAACTCTCAAACACTAATATTTACTAAGTATTACTAGTGTAGTAATATAGTCATAATATTAGTAGAATAATATCTATCTTATTATCTAGTTAATAATAAGGGTAGATTATTTGGGTTAATCTTGGTGCAACTTAGAGGAGATCTTCTACTTTGGAGATTATTTGTGTTCATCCATATTATTAGCTCAAGAACAACAAGAAGGAGTTCTTGTTGTGCCCTTATATTTTCCATATCAATGTGAGGAAATTTCTTCTTTTATATAAATGTCTTTATATTTGCATGCATGTTACATAGATCATTATAAACTAAATTAAAAAGTAATTTAGTAAATAATTAGAGGAGTCTAATTAAGGTCTATCGACTTTCATGAGGTCCCAGTCTTTCAAGGACTTAGAAACAATGCTCCTCAATATTTTCCCCAAGGTTCTGTTAGTAACTTCTGTCTGCCCATCAGTTTGGGAATGGTGTGAAGTGCTGAACAGCAACCTGGTCTTCAACAGTTTCCATAAGGTCCTCCAGAAATCGCTCATGAACTTTGTATCCCTTTCTGAGACAATGCTTCTAGGTACCCCATGTAACTTAACAACCTCCATGAATTGAAGTATAGCTCATCTACCCCCATTGCATCTTCAGTTTTCTTACAAGCAATAAAGTGTGCCATCTTACTGAACCTGTCTACAACCACCATCATAGAATCCTTCCCCCTCTGTGTTCTTGGTAAGGCTACAAAGAAATCCATGCTGAGGTCTTCCCATGGTCTGTTTGGTACTGGGAGTGGTGTATAAGGACCAGCTTGGAAGTGTGATTTTGCCAGCTGACAGGACCTGCATCTCCTAATGGCATCTTGGACATCACTGAGCATCCTGGGCCAGTAGAACTGATCCTGCAAGATGTCATATGTCTTCTGCACCCCAAAGTGGCGAGCAAGGCCATTTGAGTGAACTTCCTTCACCAGCAATCCCCTGTAGGGTCCCTTAGGTACACATAGCTTATTCCCATGAAACAGGTAGCCTTCCTGAGTTGTGTACGTGCTCCCTTTTCTTAACTTGACCTTCCTGGTGCACCTTCCATTCATCTTTGAAATCTAGGTATTCCTGATAGAGCTTCTTCATGAACTCAAACCCCAATACCCTTTGTTTCATAAATGTCAGCATCACAGATCTTCTTGACAATGCATCAGCTACAATGTTGTTCTTGCCCTCTATATAATTGCTGGAGAATGAGAAGGACTGCAGGAACTCAACCCATTTGGCATGTCTAGCGTTGAGTTTATGCTACCCATTGATGTACTTGAGGGCCTCATGATCAGAATGTAGTACAAATGGCTTAGGTTTCAAGTAGTGTCCCCAATGGTTCAATGCTCTCACAATGGCATAGAACTCCTTGTCATATGTAGAGTAATTCAACTTAGCCCCATTTAACTTCTCACTGAAGTATGCAACATGCTTCTTCTCTTGTGTAAGCACATCCCCTATGCCAAGGACACTGGCATCATACTCAACCTCAAAGCGTTTGTTGAAATCTGGCAGAACTAGTATTGGAGATTTGCACAACAGTTCCTTGATCTGGTTGAAGGACTTCTCAGCTTTGTCATTCCACTTGAACTCCCCCTTCTTCATACACTCAGTAATAGGGGCCATGATTGAGCTAAACCCCTGTATGAACCTCCTGTAGAAGGAGGCTAGACCATGAAAACTCCTCACATCAGTCACAGTCTGAGGAAGTGGCCATTCCTTGATTGCCTGAACCTTCTCAGGGTCAACTGTTACTCCTTTCTTTGAAATGATGAACCCAAGGAAATAAACCTCAGGCTGCATGAAAGTGCACTTCTCCAACTTGCCATACAATTTGTTCTCCCTTAGAACCTCAAACAATAATCTCAGGTGCTGCAAATGCTCTCCCTTAGTTGAACTGTAAACAAGAATGTCATCAAAGTAAACCACCACACATTTGCCCAAGTAGGGCCTCAGGACTTCTGCCATCAACCTCATGAAAGTACTAGGGGCATTGGACAACCCAAAGGGCATTACCAACAACTCATAGAGTCCATGTTTTGTTTTGAAAGCTGTTTTCCGTTAATCTCCTTCTCTTATCCTCTTTTGGTGATAGCCCTGCCTTAGATCAATCTTTGTGAATACTTGAGTTTCATGATCTGGTGAAGGAGTGGACTTAATTGGTTTGTTTAGGTTGATCTGGTGAAGGAGTGGACTTTCAGGCTTGGTTATTTGAGCCAGACTGGAGTAGAATGAGTGCCAAAGGTTTTGCTGAAAGGCCCTCGAGCTGGTTTGTTCAAAATAGGAAAGTCTGATAGTGACATTTGAACTACTGCAAAAAGGCTGAATTCTGGACAGTTTGAGTTTGTCCCTAAGCTAACTTCTGTTCTGTGCATTTCTTGGAGAAGAATCCCTGGACAAAGTTGTAGAGGACCCTCCCTAGGACCAAGATTGACCATTGGTTAGGTTTGTTTGGGTGTGGAAGGCCCCCATGGACCCTGTCCAAGAGGACTGTGACTGACTGGGTGTGACTGAAGGTTGCTTCTGCTGTGTTTTTACTTAATTTTTAATGCAAGTTGTACCTAGTATGGCCTAGATTATTTTAATCGGTATTACCCATAATGTAAGGGAATACCGATTCGGTTGTAATTTTAATTGCGATCTCGTATCGCCTGTTTGTAAGAATTTAATTTCATTTTCTAGATCAAATGTATAATAGAAATTTTATTTGTATCTTTTTGTAATTAATTATTATGAAGACGGAGATTCCCGAAGTCGGTGTTCCAAAAGACGGTGCCTTTTTGGAGCGTGTACCGTGAAGAAGCAAGGGGCCTCGGAGTTGGTTTCCGATTTTTTAATTGTCTAGTTAATTAGATTAGCTAGGTGGCCATACTAGGATTTATTATTTGCTTGCTTTATATTTTTCGCTCTTGCCAAAATCGCCGAAATGCAATTTATTTTTCGATTGTCAATTCAACTATATTCAAAATTCACCGACTTAGTTCACTTATGGGGAATTAATATCTAAATTGACAAGACCTCTCACATAACTTAAAAGAAATTTAGATTTAGCCTTACCATTGAAGAACCTATGAACCACGTGTTCATTAGGGCTACCACGCTCGTGGGCCCCTTTTTACCTCGGGTAAGTAGGGTGATACGATCACAAGCCAAAATTAGATTGGACTCAACGAGATAAGCGTTATCTTGGGACTAGGAGATGGATTTAGTAGTAATCCGTTAACCAAGAGTTCTAGGGGTAGAATTAGTCTAGAAATGACTTACCATTTTTAGATAAAGGTAGCATACGATGACTATTTTTATTTAAAGATGGGTCTTGGAATCATTTATATAATTTAGTGAGGGGTCATTATATAAATGCTAAACTTGTTAAAATTGTTTTACACGTGAAATTATATGTAAGAAATGAATGTTTATTTTCCGTTGATATTTATTTTATACGCGCAAATGACAAATATCTTATCCTTCTACAAACTTGTAAATCCGTTCAATCGTGGAAAAAAGTTTCTATTAATTCATACGGTATCATTTTTTATTGCAATTTAAATCTCCGTTTAAATCACCATAGCTAAAGAACAAATGAAATTTATCTTTTGATCCTCATATTCACCATTGCAAATGTTTCTTATGAAGAGTATATGCATAAGTCACACTTAGTCAAAAACGTTTTGAATTTTTGTGACGTCTTCTTATAACAGTGGTACATCAATATTTTTGCTCCAAAAAAAATATTTGTAATTTTTGGTATGTCGTCATAATGCTCATTATCGAGGCTTACCTCAAGAGAGGCCAAAGCAGTTGGGACGACTAGGTTAATCGATTTATTTAAAATCGCGAATAACCAAATACCATAGTCACTTCATGAAAGGTTTATCCTTTTGAAGGTCAAACCATGAATGAAATGAAGAATAGTCTTCATTATGTTTCTAATCTATTGGTCTAAATAGAGATTCATGAAAGTGAGAGGGAGCTCTAAGAAAGATGTTTTATTCTTGATTGTTAAGAATAGGACGAGGTTCAAGAGTAGGTTGGCACGATGTTGGCACAAGGCGAGGGAAAAAGGCAAGACTATTTTGAATAGTACGGTAAAAAGCCAAGCAAGGTGTCGAACCCAACTTTTGATGATTCAATTATTACATTGTAAGACACTAGAAAAGAATATGTCCCAAGTTTTTGGAGAATTAGAAATTTGGTGTACTACACCTAAAAGTACTTTCATCCATAATATCTATATGATCGACATTTATTTTGCTAAATGCAATTTTTGGGTATTAGATACCTGTTATGGTTCTCATCAATGTATTCAATGCATATAATAATGATTCGTGCGACGACTAGCCATGATTAAATGTCGACTTACAAGGGAAATAGAACTATTGTAGTTTTTATTTCTATAGAGACATATAAAAGTTATAATGTGATCAATCCAGTTTTTGATTTAGAGGTATACTTTAATAAAAGTTATTATGTATATGACCTCTAAATAAAGAATATAGTATCCACTTTAGTGTACGACACAAGTGTTTCACTTTTGTGAAAGGAACAAGCGTTGTATCTTGTTATGCCTATACTTGGTCAATGGTTATCCCACACCAATCAAAGGTAATTATATTCTTTACCTAAAACTAGAAATTACTTGTCATAAAGATTGTAAAAGGCTCAAAATTGGTGACCCAGATCTAATCTTGATCCTGGACTGTGTAGCACATTAAAAGGCTAGTATTGACTAGTATCCCTAAAACATTTGATTCTACTTAATGAGGTGCTTATGGTGTGTGCGAATCTTATGGTGTGTGCGAATCTTGTATTCAAGACAAGATGATTCGTGCCCTTTTTATTGAAAAGGAAATCGAACTAGTGAGTTATTGGCCATATTAAATAAGAATATGTGTGGTCCAATAACAAAAACAATCAGAGATGGTAATGACTACTTCACTTTATTTACCGACGACTTATGTAGATATTGTATTTGATTCTACTTAATGAGGTGCTAAGATAAATCTTTGAAAAGTTCAAAGAGTTTCAATGTGAAGTAGTTAATGTAAGTCCATAGACCTTAATTAGACTCCTCTAATTATTTACTAAATTACTTTTTAATTTAGTTTATAATGATCTATGTAACATGCATGCAAATATAAAGACATTTATATAAGAGAAGAAATTTCCTCACATTGATATGAAAAATATAAGGGCACAACAAGAACTCCTTCTTGTTGTTCTTGAGCTAATAATATGGATGAATACAAATAATCCCCAAAATAGAAGATATCCTCTAAGTTGCACCAAGATTAACACAAATAATCTACCCTTATTATTAACTAGATAATAAGATAGATATTATTCTACTAATATTATGACTATATTACTACACTAGTAATACTTAGTAAATATTAGTGTTTGAGAGTTTTAGTAAGAATATGAGGTTTTTAGAGAAGTAAGGAAACAAACCACAAAATGAAGTAGTAAAAAATGAGCAACACTTGGTCATTTTATAGGCCATTTGGCCGGACTTCACAAGCCAAAATAGGGCTCTTATTTTGTTCATTTGATCACATGCATTAGAGTGGAGTGTTGTAGAACAAGTGATGATTGTTTACTACTTGTTATGTCACTTTCATAAAGGAACTAAAGAGTAAAAATAAGAACAAAATCATCACCATGTAACTACTAGCCAACCGGCCACAATGGCCTTAGTTTGGTCCATTTTGATTTTTGATAT
>JAIUZE010014626.1:0-27973 GCA_022085475.1 Heliosperma pusillum | reverse complement strand
TAATAATAATAATAATAATAATAATAATAATAATAATAATAATAATAATAATAATAATAATAATAATAATAATAATAGTAATAGTAATAATAATAATAATAATAGTAATAATAATAGTAATAATAATAATAATAATAATAATAATATTCATTATTTTAATGAAAACAGCGCGCATCTTATAATAAAAAAAACAATAATAATAATAATAAATTCCATGAATCCTTATCCACATTGGAATAAAATACATTCCCACTGGATTGGTGGGAATCACCCATATAAGACACAAACAAAATATCTAAAACATACGTATAATAATAATAATAATAATAATAATAATAATAATAATAGGAGAGGAGAGAGAGGCGATTTGCGGATTAGGGCTCGTTCTGCCCATTGCTGCTGCGGTTGCTCTGCTGCCCCTCCGGCCACCGCCCTCACCCAGGCCATCCAGACCTCACGTCGCCGACTGTGGTGGGTTGTTGGTGGGTCAGTTTTGTTTAGAGGAAAAGGCGTGTGATAGGCGATAGGTGGTGCAGCCGTTCGTGTCGCCTGCTGCTAAAGTCACCGTCATTGCGACCTTCTGCCTCTCGTCGTCGGTTGTTGGCGGCCGATGATTAAACGCTTCATCTCCCGGCATTTTTTTCTTTCTTTCTTTGCGTAGGGTTTGTGTTAACGGTCACGTCGCGTCTGTTGGTTGCGGGTCTCGGCACCTCTTGGCCGTTGCCAGTAGCCGCCAGTCGCTCTCCCGTTCGCCGTCTACGACCTAGCCATAAACACCGTGCGTGCCGGATGTGGTGAAGCTGTTTGTGTGTTTCATCGCATCGGCGTCGGTTGTTGTGTTGGTGGTGTCCGTGCTGCTGGCTGTGTTGGGTGTTGCTGCGGTGGCGGGTTATGGGTCGGCGTGGGTTATGGGTCGCGGTGGTCTGCTGGCTGTGGTTGGTGTGCGCCGTGTGTTTCTGCCGTGCCGTAGCTGTGCATGAGAAATATTAGGGTTTCCTTTATTATATTAGGTATTTTTTCCTTTTCTTTATCATGCCTATTTTGGTACGGTTTCCTTGTCCCTTTTCTTGTATTCATGGGTGTCCGAATGGAGGTGGTAAGGGCCTTACTAAGGCTGCCTGGCAAAAGCATTTTCAGGATCGACATTGTCTTGACGGTGCTATGGGTCTTACGCGTCAAACTCTTACTCATAGTCTGACGGTTTTCTCTAATGCCGAGATTACTTTAAAGCGGATAGGGCTTTGGTTGTGTGGGGAGTGCTTTAAAACCCATACCTTTCGATCTAGATGTTGGCATAGTCGGGGTGATATTGTTGCGCCTCCGGATAATTCATGTATCCCAAGACCTCCGGCTCCGTCTCCCTCGGTTCTTTCTTCTGAAGATGGGGTTGAGCTTGTTTAGTGGTATGTGTCTTCGCTTGATTGTTTATTATCTTTGGGTCTTCGCACCGTGAAATCTATTCCTCCTAAGTGTCGGCTTGGGTTTGCTCGGATTTTGAAGGGGGGTTTTGTATGATGTGATTGACTCTCCTGGTGACCTTTCCTGCTGGGTTCGTATGCTTGTGTTGCCTCTTTGTCTGCTTAAGACCTTCGCTCCTCGGAGTAATCTTGAGTGTAGGACTGCTATTAGGCGACAGTGTCAGGAGGAGAGTATTACCAGGGCTATTCTCGCTTGGGGGGTGCATGGAGGTGGTTTGCAGCTTTTGCGGGAGTGTTTGAATGAGGTTCCTCCCTCGTTTCATGTGGAGGAGGATCTGGATTTGAGTGAGCTTAACCTCCGCTAATGTCGGCGGGAGATTTGTGATGGCCACTATACTGCTGCTGTTAGGGTGCTTTCTTCCTCTGGCGTCGCCCCCTACTCTGATGCCACTCTTGGGGCTTTGCAAGAGAAGCACCTGGTCGCCCCATCTCCTTCCTTGCCTCCTTTGCCTGTGGATCATCATTCTCTTGTTGCCTCTTCGGCTGTGGTTTTAGATATGATTCGTAGTTTCCCGCGTGGCACTTCTTGTGGGAGGGATGGGTTTCGTGCCCAACACCTTATGGACTGCTTAAGTGACGCTGATGTGGCTATCTCTGGTGACCTGATCTCTTCTATTACTAGGGTGGTCAATCGTTTTCTTGAGGGCAGATGTCCACTAGCTCTTGGTGAGTACATTGCCAGTACTTTGCTCACGCCGCTTGTTAAACCTGGTGGTGGTGTTCGTCCTATTGATGTTCGCACTGTCTGGAGACGTCTTGTTTCTAAGGTAGGTGCATGTTTGGTTGGTCTTTCTTTGTGTTCTTATTTTGCTGGTATTCACTTTGGGGTTGGGGTGTCCGGTGGAGGAGAGGCTGTCTTGCATGCCTTGAATCGGTTCATTGAGGCTCGTGGTGGGGATGTGGGGCTTTCTATGTTGCTGGTTGATTTCCAGAATGCTTTCAACCTTGTGTGGAGTTTTGTTACTCTCGTCCTGCCCGTCTTTTTTATTGAAATTCTTACGCATCCAAGTAAGTTTGCTAAACACCTTTTTGTTTAATCTTAATACTTAAAATGCATGACATTTTGGGAATTGTGTAATTCAAATATGTTGAAAAACGTTACAAAACCCTTTAGAATATAATCACGCAAGCGTCCAATCATTGATACTGACACTAAATCAATTTACGACGAAGTAATACCAAGAAAATCCTTCTATGTTACCGTTTGGCGCTATAATCCTCCAAGGAATCGTCAACAATATAGAAATCGGTATTATGTTCCTCCAAATCTGCCCCTATAAAAATTATGATATTGAAACGACATTAGAACAACCATCTTTACGATGTTGGGAAACGCATGACGAGTAAAATTCTGAAACAAAATCTGTACGAATACAAAGTTTACCGCGAGATGAAGATAATGATGCAAAAATCAAGGAAAACGGATGAGAAACGAGAGAGAACAAAGCTAACGAAGTTGGGAATTTCATAAGAAAAAAATGATGAAGGACTGGAGTAATCAGCTTGTTTGCGGAAATAATGTGTTCGTTTCACAGTGGACTTATTATTTTTTTTCGGAGTTTACTTTCGCATTACGTTTTGTACTCATTTTAATACTTTTTACACTGAACTTTCCATTTGTTACCCTTCACAAGAAAACACATCCAACCTAATTCTCCCTACCTCCTCTATACCTTCTCTCTACACCTTAATCTAATTCAAATTCCATAAAAAATTTCAAGTATAAACGATTATTCCAATGACGAGCAGGTATTTCGTTGTGCACATATTAATATTATACTAGTTTTATATTTTTATTCCATTATTGCTTTTTAGTTAGAGTTTTTAATTTCTTTAGATCATATGGTGTACTTTATCTAGTACATGTACTAATAATAATAGTCATTGTAGTACATCTACTAGTACACCTACCTACCACACCACCGCATCACAACACTCCCCATCGCACAACTGCTACCCCGAATTGGCGTCAACCACCGGCTTCGACCACCAGTGTCATCGGCGTCGACCAGAGAAGGGAATGCCGGCACAGCCCACGCTGGCGTTCACCGAAACGTCTCCATCAGAGAACCTCCATGCCGGCGTCGTCCCTCCTCGCCGGCGACAGGCCTGCAGAAGGAGGAATCTTTGTCAAATGGTTGATGATGAATGAAAGTTGGGTCATTAGATTAGAGAGAAAACAATTATTAAGAGATTAGAGTGGGAAAACTAGATGGGAAATGAGAGGGGTATAATTGTCAAAAATGTACTAAGATGAGTAAAATGTGTACTACGAAAATAAGGACCCATTTTGTTTATCCCCAAAAATACGTGGGATATTCCACCATGATAGGAGAAAAGTGGGTTTGTTAAGGACTTAAGGGAACTGCTCACTAAATACGATATTGCACGGTCAATTGGTTACGCTTCCATCTCAAGATGGTCTAACATATGATGATAAAATAACGCGTTTTACTTTAAATAAAATACTTATTTTGATATTAAAATAACGGTCGATAAGAATTAATAATTACGTTTATAAAATAATGTAGTGTCTTAGTTAAATACGACGGCTTAAAAAAATAATATAAAATCGTTTAGCTAAATTTAAAGGCCGCAACTAGTTTGAATTAGGACGGAGAAGTGTGTGTGTGTTTTCCTCCTAACTTTTAAATCCTTTGATAGATTGAAAGTTATTAACTGTATTACTCAGTCGGCATATTTCATTTTACTTAAATTGACAATAAATTTTAAACCCCATTTGTGGTTACTCGATCTCTAATTATATTAAAGAACGATTTTTCTTTATTTTCACATTTTTTCTGGGCTTGCAGTAAGGTTATGTTCTTTCTGACTTTTTGGAGCCTAACTGGTTTTAACTTAACTGAATAGAGCTGAACTTAACTGAATGGAGCTTAACTAAACTGAACTAAACTGAACTTAAAAGAACTGAGCTAAACTGAATGAAGCTGAACTTAATTAAGCTTCTTGAAGCTGAACTGAACTGAAAAAATAATAAATAAAATATAATAACAACAACAACAATAATAATAATAATAATTATTATTATAATAAAAATAATCATAATAATAATGATAATAATAATGATAAATATTATTAGTTGATATCATAATTAATAATAATTAATAATAACTTAAATAAGCTTAGTTTCTCTATAGCTAAGGGGGTGGGGGCCCAGATTGTCTCTCGGCTCCCCACCAACTTCTTGTAAACTTTACATTTTATTTTAATGAAAGCTGCGCGCATCTTATAATAATAAAAAAAAAAAAAAAATAATAATAATAATAATAATAATAATAATAATAATAATAATAATAATAATAATAATAATAATAATAATAATAACAATAATAACAATAAGAATAATAATAATAATAATAATAACAATAATAATAATAATAATAATAATAATAATAATAATAATAATAATAATAATAATAATAATAACAAGCTAGAGAGATGAATTTTCTCTCTCTAAAACCGCTTTCTCTGTAATTTTCGTCTTCATTGCTGCGTTCTTCTGCTACTATGAAGGGAGGGAGAGGCCGCCCTCCTAAGTTCCCCACGCCATTGGCTTCATCTCGTTCTGCTGATCTTTCTCATGGTAATTTTGTAGACAATTTCTGATAGTTCTCCCAAAACCCATGAATCTTCTCCTCGTAATCTTAGTTTGAATGATATTATTGTTGATGCGATTCAGTGTTCTGGTTCTAAGTCTAGGATTGCTACTCCTAAGAGAGGTTATGTTCCTGTTTCTGTTAGTTATGGTGGTGCCATTGTTAATCCTACTCCTATTTCAGATTCCCCTGTTATTCTGAACAATAATTTGGATAATCTTGTTGTGCGTTCTAGTATGCTCCCTGTAGGTCCTGCTGAACCCAGTGTTTTAGTTCATAATGATGCTGTGAAATTGACTAATACTCAGTGTAACGAGGTTCCTATTCCTGCTTCTCAAGCTCCTGTTACAGGTTTGGGTAATGGAGGCAGTACTGTGTGGAAGAAATGGTCTGACATTGTCAAACCCAAAAACCAAGTAGGAATGAACTTATTCTTTCATGAGGATAGCAAAAACTCCATTGATATTGAGGTGGGGTTGGATGATTTTCAAGAAGAAAACGAAATATGGTAAAGCACTCTTATGGGACATGTCATTGGTATAAAACCTTCCTTGAAACAGATGGAGGTTTTTGTGGTGAAGAACTGGGGTGGATTTGCTAAGCCCATTGTTCAATATTTCAAAAAGGGATGGTTTAGTTTTAGATTTACTTCTTAATTGGAGATGAACAATGTTCTCAAACATGGTCCTTGGAAGATTGCTAATAATTCCCTGGTCCTTAAACAATGGACTCCTTCTTTCTCTACTGTCATTGAAAAGGTTTCTGTCTTACCTATTTGGGTTGTCTTCCCTGATTTGGACCCTTACCTATGGTCTAGCACTGTGCTGAGCAAATTGGCTAGTGAAGTTGGGAGACCCATGTTTGCAGACTTGCATACTACTTGTAAGGCAAAGCTTTCTTTTGCCAGGGTTATGGTGGAAATTGATATTTCTGCTCCCTTGCCTTCTTAAGTTTGTCTAACTACCCCTTTTGGGCCTTCTGAACAAAGGATTGAATATGAATGGATACCATTTTACTGTAAAACTTGTGGGAAAATGGGGCATCAAGACATTACGTGTAAGAAAAATAGCCCTAAACCTGTTCCTAAATCACAGATTTTGGATCCCAAAGCTGACTGTGATCCTTGCTTGCTAGGTGGTACTTCAGCAGCAAATATCTTGGGTGTGGTTGTTCCTGAAGTCACTCCAAGCTTGTCTGGTACTGTAATGCATCAAGAATGCAGCAAGAGGGATAAGGATGTGGGTGCTCAAATAGCCTTGAAGAGAACACCTCCATCTGATTTTGCAGGTGTTGTTCTAGCTAATAGCTTTGATTCTTTAATAGATTTGCCTGAGGGACAGATGGTTCCCTTACCTTTTGAATCCTTGTCACTAGGTGGTACCTCAGTAGGTAATGATGTGGGTTCTGTAGGCACTCTTGTGCCTGCTCATGATCCTCTTCATCCTGCTGTAAAGCATCAAGTATGTGGCAAGATAGGGGAGGGGATAGACGATGCTCGGGTAGATTCATTGTTTGTCATTATGTTATTAATAAATTTTCCTAATAATTGTTATTCTTAATAGCTAGGCTTTTGGCATTCTCTTTGCTTCATTGTAAGGCTATATAAAGCCAGTCAAGCTTGTTTTGTAACACACCACAAGAATGAATTAAAAAGCAAATCCTTTGATTGTCGAGTTTCAATCAGTCCTTTGTTATTGTTTGACGCGTTTTCAAACTTTAACCCGAAATGTAATCAATAGGTCTTGATTATAGTTCACCATTGTTCGAATTATAGGTCTAGTTCGAGCAAATATCCCATTGTTTTGAGTTCTTGGCGGAATTCAAAGCAAATATCCTTTATTTCATTATTGTTCTTTATTCTTTTAAATTGCTTCCGCAATATTTCGCATCATATGGTATCAGAGCTTAGGCTCTTGATTTCATAAAATTCAAGACGGTCCTAGGCGCATCAAACTCAAGTGTTGAAATTCTGATTGCGATTGGAATTCAAGGGTTAAATTCGAGCGAGGTAGTTCGAGGGATATTTGCTTTGAATTCCGTCAAGAACTCAAAACAATGGGATATTTGCTCGAACTAGACCTATAATTCGAACAATGGTGAACTATAATCAAGACCTATTGATTACATTTCGGGTTAGTGTTTGAAAACGCGTCAAACAATAACAAGGAATTGATTAAACCTCGACAATCAAAAGTTTTTATTTTTTTCTTATCTTGTCTTGTGTTACAAAACAAGCTTGACTGGCTATATATAGCCTTACAATAAAGCAAAAAGAATGCCAAAAGCCTAGATATTAAGAATAACAATTATTAAGAAAATTTATTAATAACATAATGACAAACAATGAATCTACCCGAGCAATGAATCTAGACAAGCAATCATATTCGCATCAATAGATCCTCAAATAGCCTTGAAGATAGGGCTGTCCCTTGATTCTCCTCTGAGTCAGTCTTCTGATCTGACTGCTGTTACTATGCATCATACCTCAGTGGGGACTCTTCCTCCTGACCAAGGTAAATGAAGATTTCCACTTGGAACATAAGAAGGGGTAATGACCCTCTTAAGCAGCATGAAATACTTCACTTCCTGGCTGATAATAAGGTGGACATCCTTTGGCTTCTTAAAACTAGAATAAAGGAGAATAAATCTAAGAATATTATCAAGAACAGGTTTAAAGGTTACAAAGTTATTTGTAATTACACTCATCACTACAATGGGAGGATTTGGGTTATATGGAAGCCTGGTACTGTTACCATTGACTGTCTAGTCATCCATGCTTAGTTTGTCCATTGGAGGGTGACTCATCATGCTACTAATACTGTTTTCTATCTTAATATCATTTATGCTAGTAATGATGCTAAGGAGAGCCAGGTCCTTTGGGATGCTCGGATTCATCTTAAGCAGCCTGTTGATTGTTGGGAGAATCAGTAATTCTCCCCCTCAGTTGGATGATATTTTGGAATTCAATTCTTGTCTACATAGGTGCCAGGTTGAAGATTTGCAGGGTATTGGCTGTGAATTCACCTGGACTAACAAACAGGACGTAGATACCATTGTTTGGTCTAAACTAGATAGAGCTTTGGTCAATGCTACCTGGCACACTACTTTTCCTGCTACCTTTGCTAATTTTCTCCCTTCTGGGGTATTTGATCACTCCCCTGTAATTGTTTCTCTTCTTAATGATGATTTTAAAGGATCAGGGTTTAACTTTCATAATTGTTGGATTGATCACCCTGATTATCATTCTATTGTGAAGGAAGCTTGGAATGGTTTCATTCATGGCTCTCCTTCTTTTCAGTTATTTTCTAAACTTAAGCTTGTGAAGTATAAACTGTCTGAGATGCATAGAAAGAACTTTAGAGGCATTCGGGGGAGGATGAGTGAGGCTAGGTCTAGTTTAGCAGAATGCCAGCTTGCTCTCCAAAGTAACCCTCTCTCCTCTTCTTTGTTGGAGAAAGAAAAGATTAGACTTGAAGCTTTCATTAAGTTGAGGAATATTGAAAATAAGATTCTTAAGCAAAAAGCTAAATGTCTGCATATCTCCCAAAATGACTCTTCCTCCAAATATTTTTATGCTAGAATTAAAATGAGGACCACTCAGCAAATCATTGGTCATATCAAGGATAGTAATGGTTTTGACAGGATTGGTCAAGCTGAGGTTGCTAAGGCTTTTGTGGAGTACTATGAAGGCCTGCTTGGTAAAGCTACTCAGGTTCAGTCTCTAGATAGTGATTACATTCATCAGGGTAATTGTTTGATGGATAGTGATTTTGAAGGCCTTACTAAACCTATTGAGTATACTGAAATCAAGGCTGCTCTCTTTGCCATTGGCTCTGATAAGAGCCCTGGTCCTGATGGGTGCCTCTTGGGAGTATATTGGCACTGATTTTTGTAATGCTGTCCAGGCTTTCTTTAGAACTGGGAAAATGAGTAAGCAAGCCAATGATACCTTAATTACTTTGATTCCAAAGAAGCTGGTTAGCAGTACTGTTCTTGACTATAGACCTATCTCTTGTTGCTCTATTCTCTACAAGACAATTAGTAAGATTCTGGCCCAGAGGCTCAAGTGTGTTATTCCTTCTCTAGTGGGGGCTGAGCAAGCTACTTTCATCCAGGGTAGGAGTATTCATGAGAATATTATGTTGTCCCAAGCTCTTGTTAAAGGATACGGTAGGCAGTCTCTTACACCTAGATGCCTCATCAAGGTAGACATTAGGAAAGCTTTTGACTCTGTGCAATGGGTTTTTCTTCAAAACATGCTCAGTGCTCTGAAGTTTCCTCCTCAGTTTATTACTCGGATTATGGGATGCATTTCCTCTTCTTGATTTTCCATTAAGCTGAATGGTGCTAACCATGGCTTCTTCAAGGGTCTTAGTGGTCTCAGGAAAGGTGACCCCTTTCACCCTATTTGTTTGTGCTGAGTATGGAGATCCTCTCTAGATACCTCAGGAATATTTGTCTTCTGCCTAATGTATCTTACCATCCTAAGTGCACTAAGCTTAAGCTCACTAATCTCATCTTTGCTAATGATGTGATGATCTATGTTAGAGGTGATGTCCCTTCTGTCCAAGCTGTTATTAATACTTTAGACAAGTTCTCAGCTTGGTCTGGTCTCTGTGCAAACAAAGAAAAGACTGACATCTACCTGGGAGGAGTTTCTCCTATTGTTCAGCAGGAAATTCTTCAGCTTTCTGGTTTCTCTGAGGGCTCCTTCCCTTTCAGGTATTTGGGCCTTCCTCTTTTCACTGCTAGAAATACCTTGAACATGTATGATGCCCTCCTTAATAAGATGCAGCACAATATCCAGCATTGGGCTAACAAATTCCTCTCTTATGCTGGTAAAGCTCAACTGCTTAATGCTGTTTTTTTTTGTGTGGCTTCTTTCTGGTGTACTACCACTCTTCTTCCTAAAAATATCCTTAAGAGGATAAACAGAATGAGTAACGACTTCTTCTGGGGAATTGAGGAGAATCAGAGGAAATGGACCAACATGAGCTGGGATAGTATATGCTCTCCTTGGTATGAAGGTGGGTTCAATATAAAGGAATTGTTATCTTGGAATAAAGTTCTCTTAGCCAAATGGATCTTGGTGCTTGATACGAAACAATCTGGCCTATGGTACTCCTGGTGCCAAGCTTATCTCTGGCCTAATAGTAGCCTCTGGCACCTCTGTAGGAAAGACAGTTATAATGAAGGTATTTCCAGTATTCTGAAGATCAAGGATGAACTCCTCCTCTGCACTGGTAGTCTGAGTAATGCAAAGGCTTTGATAGATTTCTGGGTTGTTCATGAGAAGTTTATTCTGTCTCATGCTTATGACTGGTTCAGATCTGCTAAGGCCCCTATTCCTTGAGCTGTTTGTCTGAATCATTCTAGTATCATTCCCAGTCACAGCTTTATCACTAGCCTTTGTATTCAGTCCAAACTTAGCACTATGGATAATATTATCAGGAAGGGCATGTACATCATTAGCAGGTGTGAGCTCTGCAAAGCCAGTAGTGAAACGCATCAGCATTTGTTCTATCAATGTCCATATGCTCTTGAGCTCTAGGCTGCTGTCCTCAGCTGGTTAAACCTTTGTGGGAGAGCAGTGAAAGTCCTAGACCTCTAATTAGACTCCTCTAATTAGTTCATTAAATTACATTAACTCAATGATTTAGGATCTAGTTAACATGCATGCAAATATAAAAGCATAAAAGAAAAGATAAGACGAAAACATCCTTAAATTGGGAATTTTCAGTTCAATATGGGCACAATAAGAACTTCTTCTTATTGTTCTTGAGCATGAAATTAATGGATGATCCCCCATAAAACAACCTCCAAAGTAGAAGGTCTCCTTCTTGTTGCACCCAAGATTAAACCCAAATAATCGTACCTTATTATTAACTAGATAATAAGTAAGACATTATACTACTAATATTATTGTATTACTACACTATTAATATGACATGAATATTAGTTTGAATGTGAGTTTAGAGAGATGTTGGAGGTTTTTAGAGAGAAGAAGAAAATAAGCATAATGAATTAAAGTAGTGCAAAATTGAACAACAATTGTGCATTTTAAAGGCCTTTTGGCCGGCCATCACTCACACAATTGAGTGATTATTGTGCTTATTTTATTCTCATGCAAATAGGTAGAGTGTGGTAGTAAGGGTAATGATATTGGTGTCATAACATAAGGTGGAGTGTAGGATTAGATGAGAACAATCATCATTGATCTCCACTAGCAATATATCCGGCCTCCACATGTGTTATGTGGTCCATTTTTATTTTTGATATTTGTCCCACAAATACTTATAATCATATGCTTAATTATCTTATATAATTAAGTGTTAATTTGATCATATATCAATTATATGACTCAAATTAATAAATAATATATACTTAACTTTTAAGTGATATTTAACCATTATATCAATATATAATGGGTCCCATAATGTCCAGTTAATTTATTTTACAACTCTTTGTAAATATAATTAACTAATTACCTCTACCTCAAAATATATGCATAACCTCAACTTATTTAATGAATTAACGATTAATCACTAAATAAAATCTTATTTAATCGTATTAAATAAGACGTAAAATTTATTCAGTCAGTTATCGTATAATTGACTAATACACTTAATTGGAATGAGTTCCTAACTCAATTTCCAATAAATAACTCTCGTTACTAAAACGTACATATAAAATATATGTAATGCTCTAATTAAACTGTATCGTATACAAATAATTAGTATTCTATTTCGGTCTCATCCAATAGGTGTGACCTAAAGGGAGTATCAAAATAACGTCATACGACAATTACACTTAAAGGGAATCAGTAGATCTGGACTGAAATTATAGAGAAAATAGGCAAAACACAAAGAAAGAAAGCTTTGAACTGAACACACTAGCTAAGTTTGATTTCTGGACTGAATGCAGAGGTTAGGACAGATAGAACCTTAACCAAAGCACACAGCCAATGGTTGAGGGTTGAGACTTGACTCCAGCACACAGCAAAGAGCCTAGACTCTCTTCCCAGCACACAGCAAAAGAAGGATACTCCAGCACACAGCCAAGAGTTCAAACAGAAACAATGTTTCAGTTCTTAAAGTTTTACTCAAATCTGATTTGCATTTCATTAGGTAAAGGCCTTATATAGGCAGCAAGGATACATCTCAGACGTTAGGATACATCTAGGGCCACAAAGGCTTACAACATGAAACAAAATAACAGCTACAAACTGAAAAGAGTACTGACATAAAGTAGATAAAAGTAGAAAGCAGTTTCAAAAGGGACAATCTTCCTTAATTGTTTTGATCAGGTATGTCTTGGGTGAAGAGTGGACTTTCAAGCTTGGGTTTGTGAGCCAAACTGAAGTAGGATGGATCCCAAAGATGTGCTGAAGGTCCCTCACGCAATGCTTGTTCAAAAGGGGAAGGTTGACAGTGACATATTAACTACTGCACAAAAGGGTTGAAATCTGACTGTTGAACTTGGTCCCTAGACTAACTTTTTATGTGGACGTTTTCTCAAGAAGAAATCCTGGACAAAAGTGTAAAGGACTCTCCCTAGGACCAAGTGTGAGCACTGGTTGGATGTGTCTAGGTGTAGAAGCTCACCATGGACCCTGCCCAAGGTGACTGAGGCTGAATTGTGCTTGTGCTGTTTTCTTGTTGTCTGTTGGGGTTGGGATTGTTTTTGTGGGTTGTTCTCTGGCTGTAGGGTGGGTTGTTTTTGTTGGGAGTGTATTCAAGGGTGTTGGGATTATAGAGTAGGTTATCATAGCTGGTCATGTAGGTTTCTAGGCTGCTGGTTGAGTTGCTTTGTGGACTCCTTGACTTTGCTAGACTCTGTCCTCTTGAGCTGGTTAGTGTGACTTGTGTTTGATCTTGAACTCCTGTTGCAACCTCCTCTTCTTGAAAAGGATTTGTCCTCAAATCTTCCTCATCTTCTGACTCTCCATGATAAGGGCTTAAGTCCCCTACATTGAATGTTCCATGTACTCCATATTGACCTGGTAGATCCACCTTATAGGCATTGGGTCCTATCTTCTCAAGGATTTCAAAGGGGCCATCAGCTCTGGGCATTAGTTTGTTCTTCCTTTTGTCTGGGAATCTTTCCTTCCTCAGATGCAACCATACCATGTCTCCTGCCTTGAATTCTTTGGCCTTCTTTGGACCCTTGGCCCTTGACTTGTACATCTCATTGGTCTTCTCTATTTGTTGCTTGACCTGGTTGTGGATTTTCATCATCTGCTGTACTCTTTCTTTGGCATCATAACTGACTTCTTTCTTGAGTATTGGAGCTAAGTCTGTAGGCATGAGAGGGTTAGTACCATAGACAGTTTCAAAAGGACTTTTACCTGTGCTGCTTGATGGAGCTCTGTTGAATGCAAATTCAGCTTGTGCTAGTTTCAGATCCCAATCCTTGAGAGACTTGGCAATGATGCACCTCAAGATCCTGCCCAATGTCTTGTTGGTGACTTCTGTTTGTCCATCAGTCTGAGGGTGGTGGGAAGTACTAAAAAGGAGTTTTGTTTTCAACAGCTTCCAGAGTGTCTTCCAGAAATAACTCATAAACTTGGTGTCCCTGTCTGATACAATGCTTCTTGGAACCCCATGTAGCCTTACTATCTCCTTGAAATATAGTTCAGCTACTCCCATTGCATCTTCTGTCTTTTTGCAAGCAACAAAATGGGCCATTTTACTGAACCTGTCAACAACCACCATCACTGCATCCTTTCCTCTTTGTGTCCTAGGCAATGCTACTATGAAATCCATGCTTATGTCTTCCCAGGGTTTGTTTGGCACAGGTAGGGGTGTGTAGGGGCCTGCTTGGAAGTGAGCCTTTGCTAACTGACATGGTTTGCATCTTTTAATGGTGTCCTGCACATCCCCTAGCATCTTGGGCCAATAGAACTGATCTTGTAAAATCTCATAGGTTTTCTGTACCCCAAAGTGGCCAGCAAGTCCATTACAATGAACTTCCTTGACTAGCAGACCCCTGTAGGGTCCTTTGGGAATGCACAGCTTGTTCCCTTGGAAGAGGAAGCCATCATGTGTTAAGTATCTGCTCCCCTTCTTGAGCTGTCCCTCTGAGTACACCTCCCACTCCCCCTTGAAGTCTGGATCCTCTAGGTAGAGCTCCTTCATGAACTCAAAGCCTAGGACCCTCTGCTCCATGTATGTTAGCATCATAGACCTCCTAGATAGGGCATCAGCTACTACATTGTTTTTCCCTTCAATGTATTTGCTTGAGAAGGAGAAGGATTGGAGAAATTCCACCCACTTTGCATGCCTTGGGTTGAGCTTGTGCTGGCCATTAATAAACTTTAGGGCCTCATGATCTGAATGTAGTACAAAGGGCTTGGGTTTCAGATAGTGCCCCCAGTGGTTCAGGGCCCTTACTATTGCATAGAATTCCTTATCATAAGTAGAGTAGTTCAGCCTGGCTCCATTTAATTTCTCACTGAAGTAGGCTATAGGCTTCCTCTCTTGCACCAGCACAGCTCCAATGCCTAGCCCACTGGCATCATATTCTACCTCAAATAGCTTATTGAAGTCTGGTAGACCTAGCACAGGAGATCTACACAGCAGTTCCTTGATCAAGTTGAATGATTTCTCAGCCTTGTCACTCCAGTTGAACTCCCCCCTCTTCATACATTCAGTGATGGGAGCCATGATGGAACTGAAACCCTGGATGAATCTCCTATAAAAGGATGTCAGTCCATGAAAGCTCCTTACTTCAGTCACAGTTCTAGGTACAGGCCAGTCTTTCATAGCATTGACCTTTTCAGGATCAACAGCAACCCCATCTTTTGAGATTATGAACCCCAAGAAGTGAACTTCAGGTTGCATGAAAGTGCACTTCTCTAGCTTGCCAAATATTTTGTTCTCCCTCAGAATTTCACATAGAATCTTCAGATGTTGCAAGTGTTCTCTCTTGTTGGAGCTATAGACCAGAATATCATCAAAGTAGACCACAATGAACTTCCCCAAATAGGGTCTTAGCACTTCTGTCATCAGTCTCATAAATGTGCTGGGGGCATTTGAGAGCCCAAAGGGCATCACTAGCCATTCATACAACCCATGCTTGGTTTTGAAAGCAGTTTTCCACTCATCCCCATCTCTAATCCTCACTTGATGATAGCCTTGCCTAAGATCAATTTTGGTGAACAACTGAGCCCCACTTAGCTCATCAAGAATGTCATTAAGCCTAGGTATAGGGAACCTGTACTTAATGGTGATGTTGTTAATGGCTCTGCTGTCTATACACATCCTCCAGGTTCCATCTTTCTTTGGTACTAGCAGGGCAGGCACAGCACAAGGACTAAGAGACTCCCTAACATAACCCTTACTAAGCAGCTCTCCCACCTGAGATTGTAGCTCCTGTGTTGCCTTGGGGTCACTTCTATATGCAGGTTTGTTGGGTAAGACAGCCCCAAGTACCAAGTCAATGTGATGCTCAATTCCCCTGAGTGGAGGTAACCCACTAGGAAGCTCATCTGGGAACACATCCTCATAGGCCTTCAGTAGATCCTGTACCTCCTCAGGAATATGACTAGGAATCAACCCAACTTCCTTGGTAAGGAGTACATACACTGGCCTCAGGTCACTCAACTCTTGCACTATCTCTGACTCACTCAACAGCAAGGCCTCTTTGGCAGTTTCTGTAATGAGAGGTGAATTTCCTTTTAAGGTAGGGGGTAAAGGAGCCAATATGATCTTCTTCTTCCCAAACTTGAATGAGTAAGTGTTCTCCCTACCCTGGTGGACAGCATCTCTATCAAACTCCCAAGGCCTGCCCAGTAGGAGGTGGCAAGCATCCATGGGAAGCACATCACATAGAGCATCATCAACATATCCCTTCCCAATGGAGAAGGGTACCACACACTGCCGATCAACTCTTACTTCAGCTCCCTTGTTTAGCCACCTAAGTTTGTAAGGGTGAGGGTGATCTTTGGTTGGTAGGGTCAGTTTGTCTATCAGGGTTTTTGAAGCAACATTGGTACAACTCCCTCCATCTATGATCAGATTACAGACTCTTCCCTTGATGGTACACCTAGTCCTGAAGATTTGGTGCCTCTGGTCTTCCTCTAATGGTTGAGGTTGTGTATGCATCACTCTCCATGTTACTAAGCTTAACCCAGCATCAGGTTCCACCAGCTCCTCATTAACCTCCACCTCAGCTTCCTCCATCTCATCATCACACACCAAGATTTCATCGTCTCCCCAATGTACCACATCCAGGGTGCTAAGAGCTCTTTTGGTGGGACATTCCCTAGCAAAGTGACCATACCCTTGACACTGGAAACATTTCTTTAGGGGAATGGTTTTCTTTTGGCTCGACTCAACACCTTTACCTTTGTCAACAGTAACAGGTGTTTTAGCAGGGATGACAGGTTCTCCTATCCTAGCCCCCACATAAGGTTTATAGGGTGTTCTTCATGGTGTTCTAGATGCACTGGTCTTTCCCTTTCCCAGTTTCTCCACCCTGAGGGCCAGGTTAACAGCTTCCTCAAAGGAATAGATGTTGTGCAATTTAACTTTGCTAGCCACCCTCTCATCAAGCCCTTCTAAGAACCTAGCAATCTTCTGCTCAGGCTTCTCCATAACCTCACATTGGAGAGTAAGTTGTTCAAAATCTCTTAAGTAGGATTCAACAGGTTTTTGGTCTTGTTTAAGGTGTGTCAGTTTAATGAACATGTCTTGGGTGTAATCCCTAGACACAAACTTATCTTTGAGTTTCTTTTTCAGCTTAGACCAAGACTTAACAGGTTCCTTGCCCTCCCTACTCCTTTGATTTTTCATGTTTTCATACCATAGTGAGGCATATCCCTTAAGTTTCATAATAGCAATCTTAAAAGCTTTCCTATCAGAGTATCCCTTAAATTCAAAGATCCTTTCTACTGACCTTAGCCAATCTAGGAAGTCATCAGGGTTCATGCTACCTAAGAAGTCAGGAATTTCTACCTTGAGGTCTTTGTCATGGTGCCCTGGTTGATCCTGCTCTGAGCCATCTGATTCTGAAGCATCTTCTTGTTCCAGGTGGGGTCTTAATCTACCTCCAATAGGTGGCATTGGTGCTCCCCTTCCTCGACCCCTGCCTCCCCTCATGTCATTGTTAAGATGACCATCAAGGAGTTCATTAACAGATCTTGTGACTTCCATTACAGTTCTGGTAAGGCCTTGGACTGTAGCCTCCAGCCCTGCAACTCTCTCTTCACTCATGGTTATTTTTTGTGTTTTTAATGTAGTTGAGGAAAATGGACTCACAAACCAAAGCTCTGATAACCAATTTGGACTGAAATTATAGAGAAAATAGGCAAAACACAAAGAAAGAAAGCTTTGAACTGAACACACTAGCTAAGTTTGATTTCTGGACTGAATGCAGAGGTTAGGACAGATAAAACCTTAACCAAAGCACACAGCCAATGGTTGAGGGTTGAGACTTGACTCCAGCACACAGCAAAGAGCCTAGACTCTCTTCCCAGCACACAGCAAAGGAAGGATACTCCAGCACACAGCCAAGAGTTCAAACAGAAACAATGTTTCAGTTCTTAAAGTTTTACTCAAATCTGATTTGCATTTCATTAGGTAAAGGCCTTATATAGGCAGCAAGGATACATCTCAGACGTTAGGATACATCTAGGGCCACAAAGGCTTACAACATGAAACAAAATAACAGCTACAAACTGAAAAGAGTACTGACATAAAGTAGATAAAGCAGAAAGCAGTTTCAAAAGGGACAATCTTCCTTAATTGTTTTGATCAGGTATGTCTTGGGTGAAGAGTGGACTTTCAAGCTTGGGTTTGTGAGCCAAACTGAAGTAGGATGGATCCCAAAGATGTGCTGAAGGTCCCTCACGCAATGCTTGTTCAAAAGGGGAAGGTTGACAGTGACATATTAACTACTGCACAAAAGGGTTGAAATCTGACTGTTGAACTTGGTCCCTAGACTAACTTTTTATGTGGACGTTTTCTCAAGAAGAAATCCTGGAAAAAAGTGTAAAGGACTCTCCCTAGGACCAAGTTTGAGCACTGGTTGGATGTGTCTAGGTGTAGAAGCTCACCATGGACCCTGCCCAAGGTGACTGAGGCTGAATTGTGCTTGGGCTGTTTTCTTGTTGTCTGTTGGGGTTGGGATTGTTTTTGTGGGTTGTTCTCTGGCTGTAGGGTGGGTTGTTTTTGTTGGGAGTGTATTCAAGGGTGTTGGGATTATAGAGTAGGTTATCATAGCTGGTCATGTAGGTTTCTAGGCTGCTGGTTGAGTTGCTTTGTGAACTCTTTGACTTTGCTAGACTCTGTCCTCTTGAGCTGGTTAGTGTGACTTGTGTTTGATCTTGAACTCCTGTTGCATGATCACCGCCGTCATACGACAATAACGTCAAACTCTAGTCAGCTGAGCGTTACTGATTTACGTTAATCAACTGAAGTGTAGTATCAAAATATACTAATCATGCCACGTATATTCCAAATGAGATTTAATATATAAATGCACTATTGTGGAGGACATTTACTCCAACAATCTCTCACTTGTCCGATACAAGTTGTGCATGTAGCAACACTATTGCGGAGGACTCCTACTCCAACAATATCTCCCACTTGTCTCGACAAGTTATGTGTTATCGATTCTCTTGTCTCTTTTGTGTCACATCCCCCCACTCATTGCAAGGTGTCTTACAGGTCGCACTTGCAATTGAAATTATAAATAGAGTGGTTTTCTTGATCAGGGAGAGTAATTGTCTGACCGGAAAATCTACCAGAGATCTCTTCCGAGCGTGGCCACGCATTTCCAATTACTACTCCTCAAGTGGTCTGAAGATGTTAATACCCAACGTGGGTGGACAATTCCTGTTGACCCATCTTACACTATATGATGCAGATCACCATGACCCAGAAGATGTCCATCGGCCTTCTTTCACGGCCTAGGACAAAAACCAAAGTCAATCGGAAACTACACCGACTCAGGTAAATGGTCGCCAGTCTAAAGAATTGACTCATAGAAATAAAATAGAAATCCATGCCACGACCAAGCTTCAACAATTTTGATAAGGGACTCTATTATGGTCACTGCCCGACAGAGTGTCTCAACAGCCTGTCTATGTAAACGACCAGTCATCTCCATGACCTCATGCTGTTGAACCAACCATCGATCGACTTACAATCTAGTCACTTCGAGACGTCACCGCAAATGAGTGACTAGGGACAAAACAGTAAGTTCATCATGTTCACTTGAATTGGGTTCAACCTTCCTTTCAACCAATTCGAATAAACAAAGTATTAAAATTTAGTCAAACTAAATAAAGGAGTTTTTTTAATGAAACTCTAACAATGAATGCGATTATCAAATATTTGGAAAAATTGATACACTATCAATAATTTCATATCTCATAATCTCTAGCAATTCAGGTACATATTTCAATCCCCATTGAAATGACATGACTATCATGTTCAGCCTGCAAAAGGTATGGCTAATGGATTAGCAATACTTGCATCTTTCTCATCGTTCTGATTGCTATTTCTCTTTGTCTAGGTAATCTCATATTACATAGAACTTTCTGAGTACGTGTCTAGGTTTGAATCTAGACTTAGGAATCTTGGCCTAAAGGTAGCTCCCACTGTTTTACCAGTATCATGGGATAGGATATACAGTTATAGGAACTACTTCTAGTCCCTCCAATACTGTCGAATCCAAGCTACTTTCATATGCATCATCATATGATGAAATGTACTCCATTTCCGTTGTGAAATCCGCAATGATAAACTGCCTGGAACACTTCCAGCGGATACATGACATTTATATTTGAAAATGCCCACTCCTACATGGAACCTTTCCAATTGTGTTTTCTGCTTGGAATTCTTCCAACATATAAATCTTCTATAAAACACAGCCAGTTCGTGATTTCAAATCACTTTGATCAGTTTGGAAACTGAAGTCTGTGTAACTAACCCCTTACGCAACTTACTTCAAACTCCAAACACATGGAACATATCTTAAGTCCTTCGCAAGTACTTTAGGATGTTCTTTATGGCTATCAAATGACTCTCACTTGGATTTGATTGCAAACAATTTGTCTTGCTCAAAGCATGCGAAATGTCGGATTGAGCATACATCGCAGCGTATATAAATGATCCTGCAGCGGAAGCAAAAGGAAGCAAAAGCATACTTCTCCAAAATCTTCCATCATCTAAAATTATCAATATGTCTTCATATATAAGACTGATGAAAACCATATTACTCCCACTAAACTTCATGTATTCAACATAATTCCACGAGATATCGAGAAATATTTTACAACATGAGTGACACACTAATTCCAACTCTTTAGTGCTTACTTAAGACATCCTCTTAAGTTTGCAAAATTAACTTAGGATAATTAGGATCTACGAACCCACAGGTGGATATAAAATATTCTACCTCTTCTAGAATCGTATTCAAGAAGGTGGTTCTTGAGATCCAGTTGTCATCATACTGTTATGAAATGCTGTAATCGCTAAGTATATTCAAATGGATCGAAGAATTAAGGTTGGTTCAAAACTCGTTGCCTACCAATTTATCTTTGAAAACATGTTAATATTCATCCATGCAAGTTTCGAATTTAAAAATCAATTTACATTGAAGAGGTCGTACTTCTTCAAGTAAAATTTACCAGGTCACATACCTGACCATCATGCATGGAGTCCATTATGAATCGCATTACTCTAAGCCATAGCAAGAAGTTGGGACTAGAAACAATCTTTTATAAGTCAAAGATTAGAATTCTTCACTATTAAGGAGTGATAAAATTCCACCTGACCTCTTAGGTTCGGATGAAACAACTACTGAACAAGCAGTGAGGAAACGTTTTCCGGACCATATGCTCAGTTTGTGGCTCTAGAAACATTTTCTCCACTGTCTTATCAAGAAATAATCGTATTTTTATTGAAAGACAGCATCACGAGTCACAAATGCTTTGTTCTCGTGGTCAATGTAGGATTATTGAGCACTTGTTTCATTCAGATAACTTATAAATTAGGTACGCTACCTATCCATATCGTATATGAAATAAAATCCGACTGTTTTAAATGTGCTTTGATATGGTGGGAAAAGAAATAGCAGACAAAAAATAAAATCCCAAAGTTAGTCAAGTGGCTCATATTAACTTGACAAAGACAAAACCAAATCGTATAAGGTTCGGTTTCTTTATTCAACAACACCTTATCTCATAGTGTATGTTAGAGAAGTTAACTCGTGAAACTATTTCACAATACTTTTGGTGAAAATTAAAGTCAATACTTAGATATTTCTTGTTACAATTTGATCGTAAGTCCACTATCTAATTGTAACAACCCGAAAAGTACCCAAATTTTTCTAGTAAAAATATTTACTAACACTTTTCAGCAGACTTAAGTTTTTTTAAAATAGAAATTTTTGTTCCAAGTCGTATTTCGAAATTCCGAGTTCGTATTTGGAATTTTTGAGAGATTTCAGGAAAAGACCGTTTTTAGTCATCTTTGACTTTTCTTGACTTTTAAGTCGTCTTTGACTTTTTCTTGACTTTTTAAAGTCGTCATTGACTTTTCTTGACTTTTAAGTCGTCATAAACTTTTCTGACTTTTAAGTCATCTTTGACTTTTCTTGACTTTTAAGTCGACTTTGACTTTCGTTGACTTTTTCCCGACTCGCCTTGTAAGTTTGAAGACCGAAATTTTATTTAAAAAAAATAATATTTTTAATTTATTTTTATTAAGATTTATTAAGATTTATCATAATTTAATATAATTATTTTGAATTTATTCGGAATTTAAAGAATAACTTTTACGGTTTTAAACCAAACGTCATTTAACTATTCCCGAGTCATCGTAAATCCCGAAACAAAATCGAAACTCGACTTTGGCATGAGTCACACGCCCATGTCAATCGTTTTCCACTCACAATTAGATCTGTCTAATTGTTTTGATTAAACTAATTACGACTTATCTTAAGATATTTGTTACTTTTAAAATCGAGCCGTCACGCAATTAACGCAAATCGTTTACAAAAACAGACCCTCTAGCACAAAGCCCACAACGCACCCTTCTCCTCTCTTAGGCTTGATATTTTCATTACTTTTGATTACAATATCATAATATCTAGATATTTAGTGTAATTAACTTAATATCGAATTATATTTAATCGATTACCGTAAAATAATTATTAAACCTGAGTCAATTACGTAACAACAATTTCAAAACCCGACATCCATTTTTTCCTATATTTACACGGCTCCCTCACCCCACTTTACTCACTAACAACTTTTCATTTTACAATAAATCAATTTAAGATCAAAATATCACTTTCTTTAATCGTTCTTGAGCGTTCTTCGTGTTCTTCATCCGTTCTTCGTCGTTCTTGAGCAAAATCTTCATAAAACCTTCATTTCTTATCTAAATCCGTCCTAACTTATATTTCTAGAATCTCCTCTTCGCTCTCCATCTTCTAGTACGGTTTATTGTCAATTCCGTCAAAATCGTTTTCAACATTTAATTTATGGAAAATCAAGTTTAAGTTCTAATAATGTTTTCTTGTCATTTCTTATAGGGGAAGATTTTGAAGACGAGTTTGGAGACTCGTATATTTTGGGTGAAGATTAGTCGGAGGGTTTCTTGGTTTATACTTCTTATTTTGGTGCTAATTGACTTGTCTAGCTAAGGTAACGATTCCGAGTTACTCGACGAATATATGTTACATAGCTTTTGTTTCTTTTATTTTTGGTTCATCTTTTGTTTTTGGTCATGTTATTATGATTTATGGTGTTTAGTAGTAACATGATAAGTAGTAATGATTTTCATGTTGTAGGGTATTTTTAATATGTTAGTGTTCTTGATGAATTTGGATGATGGTTCATAATAATGATTTTTGTATGATGGTTGTTAAAATGGTTGTTTGATAATTTAAAATATGTTGGAATTAGTTTGGGTGTGATTGTTGGTTGAACCGTGTAGGGGTTGTTTAGGGGGGGCTGTGAACCGGACCAAACCAGCCGGTCCAGGCCGGTTCAGACCCGGTCTGGGTTGGTCCATGGTGGGTCCGGGTTTTGGTCTTTGGGTTGTGTCGATGTTTGCTTGTTATGTTGTTGTTTTGACGGGTTTTAATTATGTTAAGCATGCGGGAAATAATTAGAAACGGTTTTTAGTAAAATCGATAAAAAGGCCAAAACAGCCCAAAACTAGGCCGTGGGGCCCAGTCCAGGCCCATGTGTGTCTCGGCCCAAAATCAGCCCGTGGGTCCCACTTTGGGACTTGTGACTGTTTTTGAGTTATCGTCATTTTTATCGCGTTTTGTAATAATTAGCAAGCGAGAAATATTAATAAGTAAAATATTTAATTAAAAAGGTTTTTCATTAAATTATTATTTCTCACATGTTAGAAATTATAAGACGAGATCGTAGTTTAATTGGATATCAGTTAAGTCAAACGGGGTTCTGGTATGTTATAATAATTCACAAGTTAGCAGTTAATAAAATAACATGTATTGTATATGTTGATTTTATGTTTAAGTCTATGTGATAAAGACTCTGTTTCTAGCCGGTTTGATCCAACGGGTTTGGTCAAACTAAGATCTAGTCAGCCCCGATTTGACTGATGACCCGTCGCGGGACTTGGGTCGGGGATTTGTCTTCAAGTAAGGTTGTATTTAATTATTGAATTAGCCTTAGTAGATATGAGGCGATATGATATTTGAATATGATTTAATTGCAAATAGTCACATGATAGGCTGTTTTCCGTGACTGTTTAATTATATGGTTGGTGTTGTGTTGACTAAGTGCCCATAGAGAATTATGAGAATATGGCGTCTTGACCATTCTAATGCTAAATGAGTAGCTTGGACCATGACATTGATAGGCCCGTACTATCTTTAACGAGTATATAGTTCACTGCTTGATAGCTTTTGTGTCACGGCCTGGGGGGCTTATATCCAAGTCGGCCAATTCGGGCAGCATCCTAAGAGTTCCGCTTTGGTAAGGGAGCCAGCTTAAGTACTACCATCTCTGCTTAGGGGGTCGCCTAGTAGAGTTTCTCATAGACGGTTATGTCATGGGACGGGGAACGGAATAGCTGTTGTCGCTAGGTCTGATCAGTCTAGGACTAGGATGTTTTCCTACCTTGTGGTATAGCCTCGAGTTACAATCGACTATGGACGGTACTAAGAACTTATGCCTGTTTGTAGAAGTATAAGTCTTTCATGTTTGTATGATTCTATGAGTTTTAGAAGGTGAGATGCAAGCCGGCTAAGATTGATAGAGTTTGGATTACCGATTTTTAACTGATTCACATGATTACGTGTTGATTAGGGTTTGAGTGTATCAGGGCCATGTTACGTGGTAACCGCTGAGCCAGCATGCCAGCTTCCCTACCTCGGGTTATAGTTTATTATCGGTTTCACATGATAGCTTTCATATACTAGGTTATATGTTAGTTATTTGTTTCATAACATCGAAAGCATATCTTATATGTTAAGTTTTGTATTTCTCATATACATTGCTTTTATGTTATTCATGTTTAATTAAACTCGACATTTCGTGGCTGGAAGAACTCGGAGTTACTCCCCACTGACTGTGGCTTCCGTGTTTATATTTAATGCGGTCGAACAGGTGGTGTTGCATATTTGGGGTACATGGACGAGCTAGCGAGCGAAGTATTTACCTTGGACCTATATTCGGTTCATAGTTTGTATATTATTGTACACACTTTTAATTCCGTATTTATACGGGAGATATGTCTCCCGTCTTGTAGATTTCTTTTGTATAATAGTATTTCCGTTTTGTAATGACCTTTTTATGTTATGACACCTTCGTTATGTATTATCATATTTCGTTTATGTAGTTAAATAAATTTTTTTTTTTTCTTTCCGCAAATTTGAGGGTGTCACAGTTGTGGCCGTGTGATGTGGCCGTGGAAGGTGGCTGGAAACCGGACCCAAACCAGCCGGTTCAGGCCGGTTCAGGCCCGGTCCAGACCGGTCTGGGTTGGTCCATGGTGGGTCCGGGTTTTGGCCTTTGGGTTGTGTCGATGTTTGATTATTTTGTTGTTGTTTTGACGGGTTTTAAATATGTTAAGCATGCGGGAAAATATTAGGAAACGGTTTTTAGTAAAGTCGCTAAAAATAGCCAAAACAGCCCAAATCAGCCCGTGGGCCCAGTCCAGGCCCGTGTCCTTGTCAGCCCAAATCAGGCCGTGGGTCCCACCCTTGGTCTTGTGACGGTTTTTGAGTTATCGCCATTTTATCGTGTTTTGTAATATTTAGCAAGTGGGAAATTTTAATAAGTAAATTATTTAATTAAAAGCTTTTCATTATATTATTATTTCGCACATGTTAGAAATTATAATATGAGATTTTAGTTTAATTTGATATCATGTAAGTCAAGCGGGTTTTCGTATGATTTTAATAATTCACATGTTAGAAATAGAATGAAATAACATGAAATGAATGTTATATTCTTATGTTCAAGCCTCAATGGCTAAGACTCTGTTTCTAGTCGGTTTGACCAAACGGGTTTGGTCAAACTAAGATCTAGTCAGCCCCGTTTTGACTGATGACCCGTCGCGGGACTCGGGTCGGGGATTTGTCTTCAGGTAAGGTTTTATTCAATGAATGAATGAATGAGCCTTAGTAGATATGAGGCGATATGATATTTGAATATGATTTATATGCAATTAGTCACATGATAGGAAGTTTTTCCCGTGACTGTTTGATTGTATGATATATGTCGTGTTGACTAAGTACCCATAGAGAATTATGAGTATATGGCGTCTTGACCATTCTAATTCTAAATGAGTATCTTGGACCATGACATTGATAGGCCGTACTATCTTTAACGAGCATATGGAGTTTGCCGCTTGATAGCTTTTGTGTTCCCGGCTTGATGGATCTTCAAGTCGGGGCATGGCTGCCATGGTTTCCACTTTGGGAAATGGAGCCAGCTTTAGTACTAGCCAACCCTTTGATGGATCTTCTTAGGGGTACTCATGTGATTGTATCATGGGTCTTGGATGCGATGGATCTTCGCATTTCTCTAGTTCTGCGCAGTCTAGGTTTAGGGTTGAGTCGTATCTTGGACATGTTATTAGGGTAACCTCTGAGCTAAGATATGTGCTTTGGATCTGGGCCATGTTATTAGTGTAACCGCTGCGCCTAGATGTGTGCTTGGTATTTGGGCCATGTTATTAGCGTGACCGCTGAGCCTAAATATTTAAGTATATCCTACCTCGTGGTATAGACTCGAGTTACAGAAGTCTTCTATTGACGTCACTAAGAACTTGTGCCTGTTTGTAGAAGTATTGGTCTTTCATGTTTGTATGATTCTATGAATCTTAGAAGGTGAGATGCAAGCCGGCTAAGGTTGATAGGGTTTGGATTACCGGTTGTTAACTGATTAACATGATTACGTGTTGATTAGGGTTTGAGTGTATCACGGCCATGTTTCTGAGAGGAACCTCTGAGCTAGCATACCAGCTTCCCTACCTCGAGTTATAGTTTATTATCGGTTTCACATTATAGCTTTCACATGCTAGGTTATTTGTTAGTTATCTGTTTCATAACATGAAAAGCATATCATATATGTTTAAGTTTTGTATTTTCCATATACATTGCTTTTATGTTATTCATGTTTCATTAAACTCGACATTTCGTGGCTGGGAGAACTCGGAGTTACTCCCCACTGACTGTGGCTTCCGTGTTTATATTTAATGCGGTCGAAAAGGTGGTGAATGCATATTTGGGGTACATTGACGAGCTAGCGAGCGAAGTATTTACCTTGGACCTATATTCGGTTCTTAGATTGTATATTATTATACACTCTTTTATTTCCGTATTTATACGGGCAGTAGGTCTCCTGTTTGTATAATTCTTAGGTAATAATATGATTTCGTTTTGTAATGACCCTTTTTAGTTAGAAACCCTTCGTTATGTATTTAAATTATTTTTTTTCTTTCCGAACAATTTGAGGGTGTCACAGTGGTTATTCAGAGCAACCCTGCGACCGTCTGGTGATGGAGGCAGTTGTTATACGCTCCATTGTGATCACCAACCTAGCGGGGGAGGATTCTGGGTTAGCGGTTATGCTCCCAGGTGCAACGAGGACGTTGCGTTCTTCAAGTGGGGGTGATTGTAACACCCCACAATAGTTGAAAAGGTCCATTGAGAGGCTTAAATGACTAGTGCTTAAAAGGATTGAAAGTACTACTCATATCAACAAAGTGCACTTTCTTTTCTGGTCATCCATGCAAAAGAACTCAAAAGTTAAGCGTGCTTGACTGAGAGTAGTCTTAGGATGAGTGACCTCCTGGGAAGGTTCCCGGGATGTGCATGAGTGAGGACAAAATGCACTGGAAAAGACCCGTGTTGATCTGTGGGCCATGTACACAGCCTGGAGAGCTATCATGAGTGACCGCTCCCGACCCAAGGTTTGGGCCGGGGTGTTACAAATGGTATCAGAGCAACCCTGCGACCGTGTGGTGATGGAGGCAGTTGTTATACGCTCCATTGTGATCACCCACCTAGCGGGGGAGGATTCTGGGTTAGCGGTTATGCTCCCAGGCGCAACGAGGGCGTTGCGTTCTTCAAGTGGGGGTGACTGTAACACCCCACGTTAGTTGAAGAGGTCAATCGATAAGCTTAAATGACTAGTGCTTAAAGGGATTGAAAGTACTACTCATATCAACAAAGTGCACTTTCTTTTCTGGTTATCCATGCGAAAGAACTCCACAGTTAAGCGTGCTTGACTGGGAGAAGTCTTAGGATGGGTGACCTCCTGGGAAGGTTCCCAGGATGTGCATGAGTGAGGACAAAATGCGCTGGAAAAGACCCGTGTTGATCTGTGGGCCATGTACACAGCCTGGAGAGCTATCATGAGTGACCGCTCCACCCAAG
>JAIUZE010014624.1:0-27528 GCA_022085475.1 Heliosperma pusillum | reverse complement strand
GAATCAGTTAACAATCGGGAATCCAAACTCTATCAATCTTAGCCGGCTGGCATCTCACCTTCGAAAACTCATAGAATCATACAAACATGAAAGACCAATACTTCTACAAACAGGCATAAGTTCTTAGGACCATCGATAGAAGACTTCTGTAACTCGATGCTATACCACAAGGTAGGAAAACATCCTAGTCCTAGACTGATCAGACCTAGCGACAACAGCTATTCCATTCCCCGTCCCATGACATAACCGTACATGAGAAACTCTACTAGGCGACCCCCTAAGCAGAGATGGCTAGTACTTAAGCTGGCTCCAGTCCCAAAACGGATTAGGCAGCCATGCCCCGACTTGGATATAAACCCACCAAGCCGAGACACAAAAGCTATCAACATGTGAACATATACTCGTTAAAGACAGTAAAGCCTATCAATGTCATGGTCCAAGCTACTCATTTAGAATTAGAATGGTCAAGACGCCATATACTCATAATTCTTATGGGTACTTAGTCAACACGACACCAACCATATAATTAAACAGTCACGGAAACCATTTCCTAACATGTGACTAATGGCATATAAATCATAATCAAATAACATATCGCCTCATATCTACTAAGGCTAATTCATTAATTAACTACAACCTTACTTGAAGACAAATCCCCGACCCGAGTCCCGCGACGGGTCATCAGTCAAAACGGGGCTGACTAGATCTTAGTTTGACCAAACCCGTTTGGTCAAACCGGCTAGAAACAAAGTCTTTATCACATAGACATAAAATCAACATATTCATTACATGTTATTTTATTTAAACTTCTAACATGTGAATTATTAAATCTTACGAAAACCCGCTTGACTTAAAGGATATTAAATTTAACTATAATCTCGTATTATAATTTCTAACATGTGAGAAATAATAATTTTATGAAAAACCTTTTTAATTAAATATTTTACTTATTAACATTTCCCACTTGCTAAATATTACAAAACACGATAAAATAGCCATAACTCAAAAACCGTCACAAGTCCCAAAGTGGGACCCACGGGCTGATTTGGGCCGGACCTAACATGGGCCTGGACTGGGCCCACGGGCCTGGTTGGGCTGTTTTGGCTGTTTTTACAACTTTACTAAAAACCGTTTCTTAATATTCCCCCGCATGCTTAACATAATTAAGACCCGTCAAAACAACAACCAAACAATCAAACATCGACACAAACCAAAGACCAAAACCCGGACCCACCATGGACCAACCCAGACCGGCCTGGACCGGGCCTGAACCGGCTGATTTGGGTCCGGTTTACACGGCCAACTCCACGGTTCAAACAACCACCAAATCCAAATTAATTCCAACATGATTTTAATTAACAACAACCATTTTAACACCAATTTCACCATCAATCATCAAAAATCATTATTGACAATCATCCAAATTCATCAAGAACACTAACATATTAAAAATTCCATACAATACAAAAATCATACTACTTATCATGTTACTACTCAAATCCATAAATCATAATAACATGAACAAAAACAAAAGATGAACCAAAAATAAAATAAACAAAAGCTATGTAACATTAAATCGTCGAGTAACTCGGAATCGTTACCTTAGCTAGCAAGATCAATTAGCACCAAAATAAGAAGTATAAAATAAGAAACCCGTCAACTAATCTTCACCCAAAATATACGAGTCTCCAAACTCGTCTTCAAAATCTTCCCCTATAAGAAATGACAAGAAAAAACATTATTAGAATTAAAACTTGATTTTCCATAATTAAAGTGTTGAAAACGATTTTGTCGGAATTGAAAATAAACCGTACTTGAAGATGGAGAGCGAAGAGGAGATTCTAGAAATATAAGTTAGGACGGATTTGAATAAGAAATGAAGGTTTTATGACGATTTTGCTCAAGAACAACGAAGAACGATGAAGAACGACGAAGAACGATGAAGAACGATTAAAGAAAGTGTTAATTTGATCTTAATTTGATTTATTGTAAAATGAAAAGTTGTTAGTGAGTAATGATGAGTGGTTGGGCCGTGTACATATAGAAGAATTAGGAAGTCGGGTTTTGAAATTGTTGTTACGGAATTGACTCGGTTTTAATAATTATATTACGGTAGTTGATTAAATATTAAGTTAATTAAATCAATTATCAAGATATTATGTTATTGTAATCAAAAGTAATGAAAATATCAAGGTCTAAGAGAGGAGAGGGAGCCGTGTGATGTTGTGCTTGTCGTGTCTGTTTTGTAAACGATTTGCGTAATTTCCGTTGACGGATCGATAAAGTAACAAATATCTAAGATATTTGTATTAGGTTAATCGAAACAATTAAAATTCTCAAGGTGAGTGGAAACCATGACATGGGCTTGTGACGCATTCCAAAGTCGAGTTCGGGTTGTTTTTCGGGATGTTTTACGATGAGTCGGGAATAGTTAAATGATTCCCGGGTTTAAACCGTAAACCTTATTATAAATTCCGAATAAATTCAAAATAATTTTATTAAATTATCATAAATCCTAATAAATCTAAATAAAAATAAATTAAAAATATTATTTTTTTAAATAAAATTTCGGTCTTCAAACTTACAAGGCGAGTCGGGAAAAGTCAACGAAAGTCAAAGTTGACCGAAAAACGGGATTCTCATGGAATTTCTCAAAAATTCCAAATACGAACTCGGAATTTCAAAATACGACTCGTAACAATAAATTCTATTTTAAAACTCAAGTTTTGCTAAAAAGTACTCGTAAGATATTTTACTAGAAAAATTGGGTACTTTTCGGGTTGTTACACCTGGTGGTTGTCTTCATCCACATTTATACTTTGCATAGAGTCAATGATGAAATTCTTTCCCTGCTTTAAGTCGCAGATACAAGCCCACCAATGCTTCAACTTCTTGCAATGGAAAGGAATAAAAACCTGAGAAAGTAAATGTACATCAGAAACCAATCAACAATACTTGTGAACAACAGTAAATAAATAACAAAATGAATAGCAGAACTGACCATGTCGATATGGCTACCATCAGCTGGAATGTATTGGGGCTTTATGTATTGACCCCAAATCTCCGGGTTAGTCTCTGCATCAACAGCCTGCATCTCACAAAAAGGCAATTTGTACAATTTTTTCGAAACAAATTTAAGAATGCAAAATACTTGAATATCAACGTCTAAAGGATTTGACGCTCACATATACTGTTGTTGGCAAGTAAAGCACATTTGATCTACCCACTGTGCGCTTAATCCCAACAATATCAATGATCTACAAAATAAAATTGTGTTAGGAAAAAGAGACATCGAGTGAATCATCCAGTTTCACGAAATCAACTTAGTTTCACAAACTAAGATCTAGGATTCACAAAATAAGGTCTGAGATTCACCAAATAAGGAAACATGCATAATATTTACCTGATCAATAATAAGCCCACGCGATGTAAGGCTCTGCAACGCATCTCTAGTGACCTCCATCCACGGAGTGGACACCAGAACCTCACTTAATTATTGAACAAATGCAATTAGTACATATATCTCTCAAAATTTTTTTAAAAAAAAATCAAAGAAAAAGTATGACATTACTGTGCAATTGCCTTTGTTCTTCTCCCAACACAAGTCACCAATTCCTTGTCAGTGAAAGGTAGTCCCAAAGAGGAACTCAATTCTAGTGCATCTTTTTCGACTATTTCTTTGGATAGGTTCCCAGAACATGTAGCAATTTGATGGCACACCCTCAATGCAAAGCGCCTGAGCTGAGCTTCCTATTAATGCAAAAAAAAAACCAAAGGTTTCAAAAAAACTGTGGAATATTAAAGTTGGTGCAAATGTATAAAAATTAAATTAGATGTTGAAAAGAAAACTTACAGTATTTACGGTTATTAGAGAATTAGTTTTGTTCCCTTTGTAATTCTCCAATATGTTCAGCAAATAGAGGCCATTATCAATTTGATTGCATTTCAGAATTGATTTTGGGACAAACACTTCAGGCATTGCCATCGAGGTAAGGCCTGTCACTGATGGCAACTTTGATTGAAGAAGGTTGATGAGCCTGTCTTGCTGTATGAACAAAAGAGTAATTAGTGAGAGAAATTACAAAGGTCATAGACTCAGAACGCAGTCCCAAAGTGGATACAAGAGACGTACCGTGGGTTTATAAAAAGGAGTGTAATCAACAGATATGTCTTTCATGGGATGGATGATTTGGCATTTGCAAGATTCTGGTCTTAGATCGAAACAAAACAAGAATGGTGGGCATGAGGGAGCGATGATTGGAGTCAAAATCTGAAAGACAGAAGAAAAAATGCACTGAATTAAAAAGATAAGTCCACCTTCTCATCTATATTTTAAAAATAAACGTAAGAACAGATAATAAAACCAAATAAAAGACTTACTAATTGCGCTGCAGCAACATCAACATTGTCCAGACACTGGAACAAAAATAGCATCATGTGTGAGTAATGGTTATAACTGAACTCCATGTAAAATGGGTTATAGAGAAGGGGTAGTAAGACAAACACTAACACTGTCAGTGGAATGTGGCACAAATAATCGACAAGCAGAATCCCGTGATCTCAAGCTCTCACCACTGTTTAGGATTTCACACCACACATTTATCACATAGGGAGATACTTGATCACCTTCAACCAAACTCTTCAATTGCCTCCTTGTCAATGTCTGGGTTTCACTTTTGAAAAGAATCTCCCTGGAAGCATAGGTCACACACATTTTAAGTAAGTTTCACAAAATCACCATCCAGTTTCACAAAACAAGCTCCACGATTCACAAATTAAGCAGTAAGTTCAGGTTTCACCAAAAACACCTAACAGTTTCACTAAATCAGGTCCAAGATTCACATAACAACATCTAAGATTCATATAACAAGGTCTGACATTCACAAAATAACGTTTGAGATGTACCAAATAAGGAAAAAAATCAGGAAAATGTAATTTTTAACCACTTATGATAAGATAAATACCTTTCATCAAGTGATTCCACAAGGATGAAATCCAATACATTCTTCTCCGCTTGAGTAAAATCCTTGAGAATATTAGTGTTTCTTTGGAGATACGGAGATCGATAGACTTCTGCTGGAACTGTAGGCCTCTTGTTACGAGCTGTCTTCACACGAACACCTCGACGAGTGTAAACAGCTGGAGTTTGTGTTATATCAACTAGATCTACTTCCACTGTGGGCTCAGAATGGTCAGGTTCAGGTTCGGCTTGATCAGATTCAGGTTGATCAGCTCCACCATAAGACGTGGAAGGTTCAGGTTGAGGTTCAGTTTCAGGTTGACGTTGAGGTTCGGTTTCAGGTTGAGGTTGAGGTTGAGATAAAAATTCTTCGGGTTGAGATAAAAGATGGTCATCAAGTGGTAGGAGCCTAAAGGATGGGCATTCTGGTTTTGGTGGTGAATGATGTGGCTGTATTGGTTGGAAGGCTTCATCCATAATCTCCAGTGCCGCCAACAAATCAGCCTCAGACCACCCAGTAATTCTCTCCGTATTCTCGGCAATATTCACAACATCACAAGACAAAATATTCTCCTCGTTCTGCTCATGCTCCTCATTATCCACAATCTCCTTCTCCTCCACAGTCTTCCCATTATCCTCATCCTTCCTATTATCCTCATTCCCACACTTTTCTTGTTGGGATAACCTAAAACCTTCTGCCATACCATCCGCAGCTGCAACTAGTTTATCAACTGTTGGTGAGGAATGTAGCTTGTTGGGAGCTTGGCTAGCAAGACTTTTGTACTGCAAAAAGGCTTGAGCCAAGACCTTTGCGGATTCCGCAAATTTATCAACAAACTCACTAGCACTGCCTGAATTGCTAGATACAGCAGGAGCAGCAGTTTCAGCATGTTCAGATTGTTGTTGCTCAGGTTGTTGTTGTTCAGATTGCTTCACAGATTGATGTTCAGAAGAAGGAGCACCAAGACTTTTGGAAGTCTGCCGAAAGTCAATTTTAAGAAGCGGAGAAGGTGCATGTGGCATATGCTGACTCATTACAAGTGGAGGCTCAACAGAACCCCTGCCAAAAGTTCTCGTCTTAGAATTTTTGTCGTTCAGTTCATCATTAATTCTCTTCAATATAGCTTCTGTTGTCCAGGTGGAGAGTGTCGGAAACTGGCGACTAACAAGGCGTGATTTGAAGACACACCGGTCTAGATAAACAAAAACCAAGGCCATAATTGGGCCACCAAACCAGTTTTCTTTCAACTGTTTGGTCTCAAACTCTTCCTTTTGCCAAGACTGAACTTGGTCAGCCAACTTCCTTTTGATGAAGTTGCACCAGTTGAAATCAGAGATCGAGTCGGTGTTTGCAAGACTTTTAAGAAGTTTCAAACTGGCCTGATTCCCTACAACACCCCCTAAAAGAGCAGAGAAAATGTAAATGATGAAATTGCGCTTGAAATCGTCTCCGCCTTCTTTTTGTGTAGAGAGCTTGGCCAGAATGTCTTTGACATCAATGGAATCATTGCCGAATTAGCTTTTGAACTTCTCCAAAACAGACAGATAAACAGGGCACTTATCTCCATTAGACGCTTCAATGACAACATTTGGACCCATTGGTAATCCCAGGGAAAGATATATATCTTCCTCTAAAATCGGAAGCTTCCCGTCCAACAAGCATCCTTTAATCGGGTCATAATTCGAAACAAGCCAATATGCCAAGCTTCCCGGAACTTTCTTTATTTGAAGAAGCAATAGAGAACCAAATCCCATTTCTTGGATAGCTTGAATTTGTTTCTCTGATAGCGGACTATCCTCATTGTGAAGAAAGTGGTAAAGCCCAGCTGGAGACATCCGGGTCCTCAACACCGGCAATCGCTCTTTATAGTTTCTTTTCTTTTTAGTTGGTTCACATACTTCACTAGTAGAGCTAGCTGGTGTTGATCTCTTCATATTAGGTCTGATATTCACAAAATAAAGTTCTGAGATTCACAAAATAAGGTCTCAGATTCACAAAACAAAGTCTCAGATTCACATATTAAGGATTCACTGATATTCACAAATTAAGATCTGATATTCACAAAACAAAGTCTGAGATTCACATGATAAGGTCTCAGATTCACAAAACAAAGTCTCAGATTCACATATTAAGGTCTGAGATTCACAAATTAAGATCTGGTATTCACAAAACAAAGTCTCAGATTCACATGATAAGGTCTCAGATTCACAAAACAAAGGCTCAGATTCACATATTAAGGTCTGAGATTCACAAATTAAGATCTGATATTCACAAAACAAAGTCTGAGATTCACATGATAAGGTCTCAGATTCACATAATAAGGTCTAAGATTCACAAATTATGTGGCATCATGAGAACTAGATAATAATACAAATGTTGTACAAGATCCAAAATAAGGAAAAGAGACTTTCATTACTAGATAATTATACAAATGTTGTACAAGATCCAAAATGTAAAAAGACAACTAGATAATTATACAAAAGTTTGCCTTGATACAAAAGACGCTGCCTATAGATTACATTTAATTACAAAAATGATAAAGTTGAGCAGCTGTCCTATAGATCGAGCAAGAGAGGTAAATCCATATAAGATAAGGTTGCCCGAGTTAATAACTCGGTTGAAACAGCAACTGCTATGTCACGGTCCGGAGATGGCAGAGATAAATAATGAAGCAACTCATTGACGTGTGCGAGTGCAGTATCATCGAGAGCGGTAAGGTGTTCTCTTTGGAAATGATTTTGCTCTTGCTGACTATGCAAGAGAACTTGAGCTCCCATATTTTCAGTCATAAAGCACTTGCATCTTTTATAAATTATTCTACGACCCCTACGAATAATTCTCACACCATTGACATCATTGATATGGAGAGAAATTCCATGTGCAAGTTGAATGAGCGGTGCACTAGGGTGTATGAGAAAAAGCTGACACCAATTCCTACAGACCAACGCCATGTTTGCCTTATCAAGGTAAAGAGTAACTCGATTGAAAATGTTATTCATTAGATCTTGATTATTGAACACATCAACTTGGGGTTGATAACGGTAGTTAGTGAGCTGAACATTCACTAAGGGATCAAATGAGAAAGTCATAGCCTCTTTTTTTTCTCTTACATAATTCTGGCCAAAAAGTGCTCGATCTTCTTCGAAGATATTGACTACCCACCCCTTGCACCAATTTTCCATATTTGCCTATGTATAAGTACTAGAAACCAGAAAGTAACCTACAAGCATCACAAATTGAACACTACAATGAAGAAAATTAAAAATAGAAACTCGTAAGGAAAAGAAATTGAACACTACATACTGAACACAACAATGAACACTGCATGAAAAAAAGAGTAAGTGAAAGAAGCTGTAAGATTCACAAAAGAAGCTGTAAGATTCACAAAAGAAGCTGTAAAATTCACACATAGGTGTCAATGTATATGTAATACATAAGAATTAACAAAACAAGACAGAAAACAAAACAAAGTCTGAGATTCACATAATAAGGTCTGAGATTCACAAAACAAAGTCTAATATTCACATAATTAGGTCTCAGATTCACATAATAATGTCTGAGATTCACAAAACAAAGCCTCAGATTCACATAATAAGGTCTGACATTCACAAAACAAAGTCTCAGATTCACAAAACAAGCAAAACAAGACAGAAAACAAAACAAAGTCTGAGATTCACATAATAAGGTCTGAGATTCACAAAACAAAGTCTAATATTCAGATAATTAGGTCTCAGATTCACATAATAATGTCTGAGATTCACAAAACAAAGCCGATGAAAGAACGAAAACAGGAAAACAGGAAAGAACGAAAGGACCTAAATCAACTGTGCTTGATTACTAAGAAAGACGATGAAAACCTGCATGAAAACAAAGTAATTAGTCTTGAAAGTAATGTGATAATCATATAAAATTATAATAAATGACGAGTGTGCTTGATTATAATCATAAACAATTATAATAAATGACGAGAAATGAAGAAGATGAAAATTATTGAAGAAGACGAGAAATAAATGACGATGAAGACGAAGAGAAATAAATTATTGAATAGCAGTAAATAAATGACGATAAAGACGAGTGTGATAATGAATAGCAGTAAATAAATGACGATGAAGAAGACGATTATCATAAACTAACTAGATCAATCGCAAAACACGAAATGAAGACGATGAAGACGAAAGACGATGAAGACGAAAGACGATGAAGACGAAAGACGATGAAAAATGAAGAGAAAGTACCTAATTTGAGGACAATAATGGCGGCCGGAAGATCAGTAGTAATGGCGGTCGGAGGCTCAGTAGTTGAAGAGGATGAAGACGATGAAAAATGAAAAGAAAACGTTTAGAGAGAGAGAGAAAGAAGAGAGAGTGTGGAAAAATGAAAAATGACGTAATAATTGGAAGGATTGATTTTTATGGGGTATATATAGTGACACGTGGCATTATCTGGTGAGCCTACAATTTTTAGATCCAACGGTTTAGAATGTGTCCAGCCGCCTCAAACTAAGAAGGGTGCCTCACATGATTCAATTTCTATATATATATGAATTGAATCATGTGAGGCACCCTACTTAGGGTGAGGCAGCTGTACCCATCCTAACCATCGAATCTAAAATATATGGCCGCTTAAGATTGTGCCACGTGCCCCCTACAAAACTCATGACCACCTGAGATTTTCCCCTAATTACTCCTCATTTACTCTTCTTCCCTTCTCTCTCTTCTCAGCTCAATTTTCACCCGCTTTCTCTCTCTTCCAACCTTCATTTTCACTGTTTCTCTTTCGCTAAACCTACGCTTGTGCAAATCCTCCATTTTCGATCTCGACCTTCGTCATTTTCGATCGCCAGCGAAGCTCCTTTTTCTCATCCTAATTTTCATTTAGGTACTTTTTCTCATCCTAATTTTGTTAATGCAACTCCTTAATTATTGTATAAACTGATTTTAGCTTATTTTTTTTTCAATTTTCGCTGTTTTTCTACTCTTATTTGTATCATTCATTTCTTTCCTTTAGTATTTCATACCTAAATTTCGTTTTTCTGCATTTGCGTTCATTTTCGTTCAATTAATATTTGCATTTTGTTCATTCAACTACTTAATTAGTTTATGTACTGAGTTGAGCTTATGTTTTGCAGGTTTCGATTGTTTTCTACGCTGCTTTATCAATTTTAGTTCGATTTTGAGGTACTTTCATTACTTCTCCATTCTTTTGTGCCCTATTTGATTTTCTGTCATTTTCATGTGATTTTTGTGATGTTGAATTTAATCAGTGATTTCATAACTAGAATTCGTTTTTCTGCATTTTCCTTCATTTTCATTCAATTAATTTTTGTGATTTTGATTTTTTGTTATTGTTGTATATTTTGTTGTTTATTAAATTTTATTTGTCTTTCCCCCGCATTTAAGTAGGATTAGGAGGTTGGTCGGCAGTATCTAGCTTTGATGGCATAGAGCACAGTCTATCGAGTAGTAGTCTCACACTCACTGCTCTCTTGTGTAATGTCTGTTGATACTAGTCGTAATCCATTGGATATATATAGGGGATCTTTGTGTGGAATTTCCGGTGTTTGCAACTGAATTTGTTTGTTTATAAGCAGTGATCAGTAAAAGAGTTTTGTTGTTTTGCTGCATTCTTTCGTTGTTTTTCGAATCTTATCTTTTTTTTTTTACGGTTTTAACCCCACATTGAAGTTGGATTAGGTGGTTGTTATGATGGTATCTAGCTCTAGGGGCGTTCTAAGTTGTGTTCAGTGAACGTGTTGTTATTGCCGTGTTATTTTGTTGTTTGTCCTCGCTTATAAGAATGGTTGGATTTCAACTAACCGTCTATGGTTGAATTATATGTTGCGTGCGTGTTTGCTTTTTGTGGACACATTACCCGTCTATATGAATCTTATACTTGATTTTTTCACACTCGTCACATTGTCTCAGTCGCGTTTAATGTCTCCCTTCTTGTTCGTGTGTATCTGACACTTGATTTTCTCAAACTTAGACAATCTTTTCCAAACCTTATAATAGTCTCACAAACAACGTTCATTATATTTGAAAAATGCTCAACATCCATTTTAATTATATAAGTGAAACTTGGCGTGTTGTGTTGTGATTCTAAGACCAAAGGTTGTGAAACTCCTTGAAACTAGGAAATTTATTTGTTACAGTAGGCCATCTGTTTGTGAATTCTACAGCTTAGGTTTGTGAAACTTGGCTTGTTGTGTTGTGATTCTAAGACCGAAGGTTGTGAAACTCCTTGCAAATATTGTTAAAGTAGGCCATCTTTTTGTGAATCCTGCATCTATGGTTTGTGAACTACATTTTTAACAACTTATATTTGGTCATGCAAAAATGGTGTTTTATCTCTTTAGTTAGATGATACGAAGGAGCTTGTTTGCAAGCGTGAGTGTCAAATTTGTGAATAGGTTACCGAATTTTGTGAATGTAGGAGTTGGTTGATTGAATCTTCAAAACGATATTCTGATGATGTTGATAATGCCTATTGAAGTTTTGTCGATGGTGCTGATAATGTCTTCTGTAATGTGGTGTGTCTTAAGCCGAGGAATATGTTATGTTGCTATTGATTTTGTCAGGATGTTTTTCTTATCAGCCAAGCAACTGTAGGATTACAATGAAGGGAAATGTGATTAGTGAAAGTAGATACTGAACTAATGTGACTTATTATAATGTATGATGTGTATATGTTAATTTAGTTGTGAATCTAGGACTTGATTTTGTAAATTTTAAATATGATTTTGTGCACCTTATAATAGTCGCTCTGTCACATTGAAAAGTTGATATATGATGTATATATGTTTGTTTAGTTGTGAATATAGAACCTTATTTTGTGAAACATAGACATGATTTTGTGAGCCTCATAATAGTCGGCCTGTCACGGTGAAACGTTAATCAGATGATGTACATATGTTTGTTTAGTCGTGAATCTAGTTCCTGACTTTGTGAAACTTAAGTATGATTTTGTGAACCTTATAATAGTCGGCCAGTCACGATGAAAAGTTAATGATATGATGTTTGTTAAGTTGTGGATCTAGGACCTGACTTTGTGAAACATATGTATGATTTTGTGAACCTTATAATGGTCTCTCTATCAATGTGAAAAGTTAATATATGATGAATATATATTTGTTTAGTTGTGAATATAGGACATGATTATATGAAACATAGAAATATTTATGTGAACCTTATAATAGTCAGTGAAACGTTAATAGTCGGTAAGCATTTATTTTGTGATTCCTATGCCTAAGGTTTGTGAATCTTAGTTTGTGGTGTGAGTCTAAGACCTTAGTTTGTGAAACTGCTGTGAACATAGGAATTGACTTTGTGAAAGTAGGTCATCGTTTTGTGAATCCTACATCTATGGTTTGTGAAACTACATTTTTAACAACTTATATTTGGTCATGCAGGAATGGTGTTTTATCCCTTTAGTTAGATAATATGAAGGAGCTTGTTTGAAATCGTAAGTGTCCTCCCGCTGAACCTGCTAACAAAAAAAGAAAGATATCACATAAAATGCCTAAAATGCCTTCTTTGAGAAGTAGGATGTCTCCTTCTGGTATTTACCAATTTATCAACAATCCAACCAATACACCATCAAATAATCAAATTTTGGCAATCCAACAAATGAGATTTGAGGGTCTCTTGCACCTTCAAACTGACACAGTCCCAGGAAACTTGGCTTACTGGCTTGTCTCTACTTTTGACCCGTACAAGGGATGTTTGTTGGATGGCAATCTTCCTATTTTAGAGGAAGACATTCATGCTTGTATGGGAATACCAATGGGACCACTGGTAGTTGATGAAGCACCAATCAGAGAGAAGTCTCCACAGTTTTTATCTCTTTTGGAGGACTTCAAAAGTCAATATGAAGGTGATCTAATTGACCTTAAAGTCATCCTTAGGAAACTTTCTACACAAATTGATGGTGGTGACAATTTCAAAAGAAACTTTATTGTATACATTTTCTCAAGTTTCTTAGGTGGTGTAAAAGGCAACAAGGCAAGTCTGCGAATCCTTAAAAGCCTATCTGACACATCTTTGATTTCAGAGTATAATTGGTGTAATTTCATAAAAAAGAAACTAGCTGAGCAAGTTTTATCGTGGCAATAGGAGGAGTTTTCTGAAGAAAAAACAGTCAAGGAGAATTGGTTTGGCGGGCCTATTATGGTCTTGGTTTTTATCTATTTAGATAGGTGTGTTTTTATGGTTCGTACAGTAAGTAGACAATATCCCACATTGTCTGCTCGGACAAAAAAAGCTATATCAAAGAGAATAAAGGATGAATGATAATAAAAAAGTTCTTTCGGTCATGGTTCAGTTGAGGGTGGAATTGTCATCAATCATAAGCCACTTCCTAAGATTGAGCTACTGCATTCTTCCAAGTCTTTGTTGATATTCAATGCCAAATAAGGTTATTCCTTCAGTTCTAGAGGAAGAAGATAAAGATGATCAGGACAGAAACAAGGTTCCATTTCTTTGTTGATAAACGTGTTAGCAAGGCAAATAATTTGGCTAAATATTTTGTGGAGTACAAATCTGTTGCTAGTGAAGCCTTGAACAAACTACCTTCCTCAGGATTAGTTTGTAAAATGGTTGTCGTTGTTGATGGTATAGCGTACGGGTTTAATTTATCCCAACAAAGCAAATCAGATGAGGAGAATGAGGGTAAGGATAATGAGGAAGATCATGTTGTACATACTGACAAGGTGGTAGAGAATGTTTTACGGGATGTTCAAGAGAATGAGAATGTGGATAGTGTTAAGGGTAAGGACAATGTGGAAGATCACGTTGTACATACTGACAAGGTGGTAGAGAATGTTTTACGAGATCTTCAAGATAATGAGAATGTTGATAATTTAAAGGGTAAGGACATTGTCAAGAGTTTTTGGGGGTCGTCATGAGGTTGGTCTGAAGCTCAACTATTGGATGCGTTCAATGCTGTGGGTGACGCTATGCAACCAATAGTTGTAGAAAGAGTAAAAGTGTCTCAGACAACCAAATTGGACACAACTATTCGTAAGCATAAAAAACCTCGTTCGCCACCAGATTGTCCTAGTTTCCGTCTCCTATCTTCATCGGATGATGATTCATCTGAACCTCTCAGTTCATCTCTTGACCCCGACCCCGACGCTCAACCTGATTCTTAGCCAACAGACAATACATACCATATCCCTCCATAACAGGAACACTTGCCTCGAGAACAACCTCATTTATCTTCTGTTGTGGCAAACACAACTTCATCTCTCGACCCTGACGCTCAGCCTGATTCTCAACCAACACACAACACAGACCATATGCCTCCAGAACAGCTTCATTTATCTCATGTTGTGGCAAACACAACTTCCCCTGTTATCCTTTTAACACCTTCACCTTTGTTAGAAAACACAAATGTTAACCCTTCCCTTGTTGTTCATCATCCTAATGTCATTGTAATACCAGATACTCCACTTGCACATAAACCATCTATCATTAGACAAGCGGTGTACACTTGTCGTCGATTCCCACATTTAGCAAAGTTAGATGAGGTAACAGATGTTCCATGCAGTACCCCAGCGACGGTCCATGTGCCATTTCCTCTATTTCCAGTGGATGTTCATGATGATACTGATTTTGACATTCCTGACAATGACAATGAAATTCCAGAGAATGTTAGAGGTAAGAGGGTTGCATTTGTCGCGGAGGTGTTTCGGTCTCCTTATCTCCAAAGAAACATTAGTCTTCTTGGGGATTTGAATCAAGCCAAGAAAAATATACTTGATTTCATACTTGGTGATTCATATGATGAAAGGTATTTCTTTTGTTTAAAAAAGAACTATATTATTTGTGATGATACTATTAGTTTACTATTTCCATTTTTACTTCTGTCCAACAGATTTTTTATTTTTGCTTCTTTGGTATGTAGTGAGGTTCTGTTCAAAAGTCAAAGTAGCACATTGACAAGGAGCGAATTGAAGACTGTCATTGAAGGTGATCGAGTATCATCTCATGTCATACATGTTTGGTGTGAGATCCTGAACAATAACGAGAGATTGAGATCACGTGATTCTCCTTGTCATTTATTTGTGTCATTTCGAAACACATTGTTAGTACTATCTATTATATCCAAGTCTTATTTATATGTTGTGCACTTACAATTGATACTGACATATATTCCTTTTTTTTTCTTCTAGAACCTAGACAATGTTGATGTTGCTGGAGCGTCATTAGTAATTATTTTGTGTGCTCCCATTTCAATTTCAACCTCAGTTCATTTCTGTCCATTCTTATTTAGTGTATTTTTCTGTCTTTTTCAGATTTTCACTCCAATCACCGTTTGCTCAAGCCCACCATTTTTATTTTGTTTCAACTTGGGAAATAGCAAATTGCAAATCATTCATCCTATGAAGGACACGGCTGTTACATATGCTGATTACATACAACCTATGGTACATTTGTTTTTCTTTTGCTTTTGGGCATTTATGTTGTGTGGGTTCTTCAAAATTGACTTTTTCTAAGTAGGGGATTTGTTGGTGAATCCTACAGCTAAGGTTTGTGAAACTCATACTTTTGTGTTATGAATCTAGTACCTTATTTTGTCGTTAGGAAATAAGACTGCCCTTACTCATCTTGTACACCTAGTGGTTAGTTTCCTACGGAAGGGCCAGTGGTCTCTTGTCAATGTAGATGGAGTCTCGATGAGGACGGTTTGGTTTGGTCCTGTTTAAGAACAGGTTAGGATTGATCCATAAGATCCTAAATCCGTCCGGGTGGGGGTGGGTTGGAAGTTAGAGTAGATTAGCTTAAAGGGACCCTTGCTAGCTTAGTGGTGAATTAGATCATATTGGGGGTGGGCCAGATCAGTGTAGTTTGACTTTGACCCGGTCTCGTTCATGGGAGGGCCAGGTTAGGCCGGTTGACAATGGAATTGACTTTTTGTCGTATATGTAAAAATAGGAATTGTTAACCTTGGACTCGTTCATGGGAGGGCCAGGTTAGATCGGTGTACTTATTTTGTGAATCTAACCGCTAAGTTATGTGAATCTTGCACTTTTGAATTGTTAACCTTGGACTTAACTTTGTGAAACTACATAAAATAAGGTGTTCAACTGAAATACGATGAAAAAAAATGGAACAAGAAAACTAATCTCACTTTTGTTCATACAGAAAGACTTGCTCATCAGCCTTCTAGAACAAAAGTGGCCAGTTGTGACATCTGTTTCTTGGATGATGCCTGAGGTATTTATCCCTAAGTCAAGCTTGAATTGTGATCAAATTGACAATGGACTCCACTTGTTGCGCATATTGGAGACTTTCAAAGGCTCCAAAAATGGTTATTCAATAGGCTTAATGAATGTAAGATTACTTTTTCAACATTCACTTTTTATTTATACATTGATAAAACATATTACATGGATTTGAAATACTTTAAAATTCTCTGATTTTTCATTTTAGGAAACTCAACTCACACGTTATGCATTGAGGGTGTGTCATCGCATTATTACATGTAATGAAAACATATTACGAAAAAAAGTTCAACAAGATGCAGAAAAATGGAGTTCTGTACCTCGGTAACAACCTTCTTCATACTCAAAATTATAAACACCTACATACATCTACTAATTGCATTTTTATAAATTTGTAAGTGTGACTATGGTGTCGACGGAGTGGATGGAAGTTACCATAATAGCTTTGCAGTCGCTTAGACCACGTGCCTTTCTTATGGATCAGGTAAGTAGCATCTTAAGTTCCTTTTTGAAGTTCATTTCCATGCTCATGTTTCACTATCATTGAACATGTTTTATTTTTTTCACGTATCTTTTTTCCTAACAAATTTTATTTTGTAGGTCATTGATATGTTTGGAATTAAGTCGAATGTGGGTAGAACAGATCTCCTCTACTTGCCAACAATAGCATATGTCAGTTTTATCACTTTTTTAGAAGCTTTTATTTAATACTTGCCAGCAACAGATCTCCTATGTTATGGTTGATAAACTTCATTAACTTGTGTTTTGTCTGAAGCAGACAGTTGATCTGGAGAAATATCCTTCTATTTGGGGTAAATATGTGAAGTGCACTTACATACCTGTTGATGGTAGATCTATTGAAAAGGTCAAGAACCTCTTTTACCTAATAATTGTTTGTGCTTATTAAAACTTTTTAGTGTTTTTATTGTTGCTTATTCTTCTTTTCCTGATACTATCTCAGGTGTTTATCACTATCATAAAAGACAAGCATTGGTGGGCGTGTGTCTGTGATTTGAAATGAAAGAAAAGTTACATACTTGACCCGTGCATGTCTTTACTTAGTGACCCTGAGAACGGGTACACGATGGAGATTGTACGATTTCTTTTCCAACATATTGTTTTTAGTGTTTGAGATGTATAAATCAAAATTTTCAAATCTCTATTTACATTTTCACTTTCAGTTGTACAATATTGCGGGTGTTCTGAGCAGTACACCGTCATATGAGCATTTGAAGTACATCCACATGATGGACTTTGATAATGTCTGTGTCACTCAACAAAAAACAATGTAAGTGTATACCTTCCTTACTAATGTTTTACAGTTAGTTCAAGAAAGTATGAATCGTGTATTTGAATGTTAAATACTACTAATTCATAATTAATATCTTTGTGTATAGCTATCATTGTGGAGTGTTTGTACTGAAGTTTTTTAGTGCGGTGGACAATGAGATTTTATGGAAGGATACTAAATACTTTTAGGTAAGAATCTTCTATCTACTAGATCAATTTCTCAAAATTCTTGCTATCAAGTCATATTTTTTATGTGGTACCAAGTCATATCTTTTACTCCGAATGTGAAGGTTGAAAAACAAGAAACAATAGCCTTCTTGGGGTTTGTTCTAGGAGCTATTGGTCTTTTTTTATGCTGCTAAGATATAAGGTCTAATATATGTTATTATCGATCTTTGCAGAACCTGCCTCAATATCGAAAGTCCACAATGTTAGAACTTCTTAAATGGGATAAAAATAGTATGAAGGTACAATTTATTTTCTTAAAACTGATCTCATTTCCTTCGATATATAAATTTTGTGTAAATTTTTTAACTAATCCTATACGATTGCTTGTTTTTGTTGGTATAGGTTTTCTCCTAAAGTTTTTGTTTTGTGCTGGTGGGAGCAAGGGATAAATACGATGGGATCGAGGGATGAAGACAATATAGACGGTGTAAATCCATAATTTAGAAGACATGCGTTTCCAATAGTTTGTATAAATATTTTTCCACAACGGTTTGTACAAGGGAAATGATTCACATAAGTAGGTAATTGTTTAGTAGACAAGCAGCTCAACTTGCACTTTTGTGAATCTAGGGCCTCAATTTGTGAATCTCACACTTTTGAATTGTGAATCTATGAACTTAGTGTTTAAAAATAGGATTTGAATTTGTAAAACTTGGTCTTATAGTTTGTGAATCTACACCTAATCTATGTGATGAATCCTATGGCTAATCCTAGTTTGTTAAAGTATGGCAGACGTTTGTGAAACTAGGATCTCAATTTGTGAAGCAATAGAAATTTACATATTGTATTCACAAAATATGAAATAGCAACCTTTAAACTAAAACTATTTCACCCACTGACGTCTCGCTTTCGGTTTCACAAAATCAGACACGTTTCATAAAATCAAACGATTTCATAAATTGATGTCTACCTTTCTTCCACAAAATATGGTCTAGGATTCACAAAATCATTAAATACTCCAAAATCATAAAATGCTAACCAAAAACATATTACCAAATGCTTGAGTTGAAAACCAAAATAAATCCAACAAAAGGAAACGGTAGTTAAAGCTTGTGTTTATTCAATCCTCATCATCCTGGGAATACATCACTCTCTATTCCGCTTCTTCGCTCTCTGTTCTGCTTCTTCCTCTTCTTCCTCTTCGATGTATGCAATTGTGTAAAGGAACAAACCTTTAATTAGATACTCCTTTGAAAATATATTGTCTAGGAATCACAACGATGGTAACAAATATTTGAAATTATAAGAGAGATAAAAAATTTAAAGAATAATTACTTGGTTTTTGAGAGGATGCTCTGCAAAATCATTTGGACAATTTCTTTTGTCATGACGTGCCATACGTTTACAGTTAGCACATAGCCTTTTCGGTTTTTCCGCCTTTTTAATTGCCATATTTTTGTTACTCACCAACCTTTTACCGCTACCTTTGTTTTTTCACATCTTAGGGGGTAAGACCTTCACTTCTTTGGGAGCCTTGACATTGAGAAGGACTTCCAAATGTTGTTCTTTGGTCATAGGCTCCGATTTTGACTCCAGTTTCTCTCGGAATTCTTTAAGTAAATTGGCAAATTCACTCATATCCGAATCTTCTTTTCATTTGAGGATACCCACAGTTGCGTAAATCTCAGAGCACACACCAGACATTCCAATTTTCCTACTATAATTAGCATTGTAGTTGTGAAGAAGATTTCCATTAGAATCATAAATTGGGTTTCTCAGTGCCTTCTTACTCCACCTACGCAAAATGTATTTCTCAGGTATTTCCTTAAATTTCCCCGAGCAAATCCAAATGATGTGATTGCATAAAATACCCTTCCTTTCAAAGAGTTTACATGTACAACTTACATCCATCGTCCTCCTATTGTACTCAACTCCATATGTCTTTTTCTTATTTGCATCTTCAACCATTGAAACTTCAAAATGAGTTTCTGGATCTGGTGGGGTGTATCCAACCACACTACACGCGTTTACCGCACATTTCACTTACTCTTGGAGTTCATAGAAAATTTTGTGTGTATACGCCTTCACTGCATGAGCCTCCCAGTTTAACCCGAAAAGAGTCTCGGGTATTGAGTTGCTACTATCCGCTTCAAGCTTATTTAGAGTGTATCTTTGTTGGTCTATTGCACTCTCATACCTCATCCAAAATTCTACAAGAGTCTCATACTTATTTTCAAATCTCTTGAAAAAACTATTTCCACCTTCCGATCTTTGTGTGGTTTTCTAAATACCACCCATCAAAACATTCCTAAAATAAGCGGGTATCCACTGCTCCCTTATATCAAACTTCCCGCTCAACCAATTATTTCCTTCTAATGAGAACTCTAATGACCTTAGCCCACTATCCATCGAATTCCTCAGGCTCCATATCGTTGTCCCAGATGACATTGTTAAAACGAGTTAAGAAATCAGTGTCTTTGCAAATTGAGCTCCCAACTTTGTCGGTTACTTTTTTCATGATGTGCCACATACAAAACCTTTGTCTTGCATTTTTAAACACATCTGCAAGTGTAACAAAAAAACTAGTTATTTAAAGCAGGTTTGTGAAACTTGGCTTGTTGTGTTGTGAATCTAGCTCTCTAAGTTTGAAAACTTTTCTTTCTTAAAGTTAGACATATGTTTGTGAATCCTACAGCTAAGGTTTGTGAACCTTGACTTTTTGTGTTGTGAATCTTCGACCCAACTTTGTGAAACTACTTGAAAATTAGGAATTTTATTTGTTAAATTAGGGCATCAGTTTGTGAATCCTACAGTCAAGGTTTGTGATTCTGGGATCTTAGTTTGCGAAACTCCTATAAAAACTCATGAAAACGATTTCAAACATTTAAGTTGATATACAAACACACCTGGAATTGCATTAATTAATGCTGGGTCTTGGTCGTTGATTATTAAGTTTGGTTCATTGCCACCCATTGATTTCAAAAATTGCTGAAAAACACAAACGAAAGAATCATCGTCTTCATGTGATAAAAGGGCAACTCCAAAGGTTATGGAATTTTTATGATTGTCGATGCCAGTGAAAGGTATGAATTTCATGCCATATTTGTTAGTGCCATAAGTCGGATCAAATGAAATTGCATCACCAAAAATAGAGTAACATCTTATCGATTCAACATCCGTCCAAAAAATCCTTGACAGACAATTATCTGAATCAGTTTCATACGCAAATTGGAGCCCTTTCGTTTCATGGAGGGTTTCGAAACGTGACAAGAACATTTCTGCATCCTTATCCTTTATAAAACACTTCACATCTCGTTGGAAATTCTAGAATTGCGAAAGTGAACCTCCCACATTCTCGTAACCCCATGCTTGCTCCTTGCATAACTGATATGTTTTACTAGCCCCAACATTCGCCTTCGAATTGTTGATTATAGTTTGCTTATGATACTCAAGACATATTTTTTGCAAGTTTTTGAAATTCCCTATCTTTAACCGAAATCAATTCGTGATTGTGAGCCTCATGGAATTGTTCAACCTTGTACGCCTTTCCATCGACTACGAATTTGATCATTGATTTACAACCCCACCTTTTAATTTTTGTTATCCTGGTAAATTTTTGCCTACTAAAACATTCAATTTCATCTCCGCCTGCGCTTGATTTTGCACCAGATTTAGCTCCGAATTTAACCCCGGATTTAACATTGGATTTTGCACCACTTGTAGCGTCAGATTTTGCACCGATTATACCGATTATAGGGCGTCTTTTCCTCTTATTAAAACCTTCACGATGGCAAAGAAGGACTTTTGTTCGAACCTCACCATCTCGGGATCTCTTAATTGAAGACTTTCTTGATTCAAACCCAGAAGCAAGAGCATAAATTTCATAGAACTTCATCGCTTTTTCTATGCTCACAAATCTTTTGTTGATCACAGGTGTAAACTTCTCTTCCACCCTACTTATCCATTCCTCACTGCCACCCGGTGTGTAACATAAAATAGGAGACATAGTGAATATTGTAGGGGTTTTTAAGACATTAGAACCCTCACCATCCTCACCAGAACCAACATTAGAACCCTCACCACCCTTACCATAACCAACATTAGAACCAGAAGCCTCACCAGAACCCACACGAGCATTAACAGAAACATTAGCTTCTCTATTGGAGTTCGCATTGGAATCAACACCTAAGAAAATTAAAAGTCATCAAATCAAGTCTCATATTCAAGAATCATATCTTATTTTGTGAATCCTAGTGCCTAATTTGTGAATCTAATATCTTATTTTGTGAAACTTGATCATAAACTTGATCATAAATTGTTCAAATCGCTTTCATGTGTTTTCATAAGAGTTTCACAAACTAAGATCCCACATTCACAAACCTTGGCTGTTGGATTCACAAATAGATGCCCTACTTTAACAAATAAAATTCCTAATTTTCGAGTAGTATCACAAACTTGGGTCGAAGATTCACAACACAAAAAGTCAAGGTTCACAAACCTTAGCTGTAATTAATTACTCAACATGACGGAACGATTATTATAAGTTTCGCAAAATCATGTCTTATTTTGTGAATCGTAGTGGCTATTTTGTGAATCTTATATCTTATTTTGTGAAACTTGATCATAAATTGTTCAAATTGCTTTCATGAGTTTTCATAGGAGTTTCACAAACTAAGATCCCACATTCACAAACCTTAGGTGTACGATTCACAAACAGATGCCCTACTTAAAGAAAGAAAATTCCTAATTTTCAAGTAGTTTCACAAACTTAAGTCGAAGATTCACAACATAAAAAGTCAAGGTTCACAAACCTTAGCTGTAATTAAATACTCAACATGACGGAACGATTATTATAAGTTTCGCAAAATCATTTTCATGAGTTTTCATAGGAGTTTCACAAACTAAGATCCCACATTCACAAACCTTAGATGTAGGATTCACAAAAATATGCCCTACTTAAAGAAGGAAAAATTTTCACAAACAGACGTAACAAGTATTATAATGATCCCAAAATCAAATCTTTATTAAACAGCAACCATAAACACCAACACCAAGTCTTAAATTCACAAAATCGAAATGAAAGCGGCAAAACATATACCTGTTTCAATAGAACTATTATTTGTAATATCTACAATCTCCATAACAATCAGAGCTGCAAAACGTCAAAATCAACGTTGTAATTAATAAGAAATGACGAGGTTAATAAAAAAAGTTAAATTTTGATGAAAATCGAGACTTATATCCTAAATTAATCAACGATTTTATGAATATGCTCAATTTTGATAAAAGTATGAAATTACCTGAAAATTAATTGAAATTTTCTTCTGAATTTTGCTAAGCTCACGTTGTCGTGTGTTGTTTCGATATCGATGCCCAATTTCGTAGAATCGCATCAGTGAGAAATTGATTGAAATTAAGAACGTTGATAGTGTTGTTCTTACGAAGAAGCAGAGAGAAAGTGTTTGGTGAAAATTGTGAATTTGTGTTTGGTGTTTACGTAAGATTGAGAGTGTTTGGGCCAAAGGAATTATTTGTCAGCACAATGAACAACACGACTTGAGTCAGCCCAACAAAATAGTATCAGTCCAGTGAGAAGTTTGGTGAGGCAGGCTGCCTCGCCATAATTTGCTGCCTCACCGGATTCAGACACAAATTCACAATTGGGTTCCGGTGAGAACCTCTAAGATAATAAGAACCGTGAGAACTCCGTCTTACAAAATTTATTTTTTAAAAGTAACAAAATATTTGGATTCGGCATAGAATATTACGGCTAGATAACATATTTCTTGGCCGAAAATTTATAAGCTATTGACGGAAATCTAGTCGAAATAGATTTTACTCTTTTTAATGCGCACCTAGTAGTCAGTTTCATGTATCTAACAATTTTCATGCACCTAGTACTCATTTTCATGTATCTAGAGCTAATTATTTTCATGCACCTAGTAATTGTTTTCATGCATGTAACAATTTTCATGCACCTAGTGCTCGTTTTCATGCATTTAGAGGGAATTTATGTACATTAAGTACATATTTTTTAATATGATCAACAAATTTTGTTTACTTACTGCAAATATTTTGATTGAATAAACTAAACTAATTGTAAATGATCCATCAAAACTTTCGAAACAAGATTAGTTTAGATCAATGGTTGAGATTAAATCTTCAAAACACATTCTCCCACTACCTTTTTCCAATCCAACCAGATAATCATTTCATTTGTCATTACCCATGCATGCAATTAAGATTCACTCCACGTTTTCCTCTCTCTCCATTTACACAACTTTCAAAACATGCTTCTGAGCACATTCCTGACTATACTCAGTTCATTCATCTTCTTCTATTTCTAATTCTTCTTCATCGTCTATTTCTAATTCTTCTTCATCGTCTTCATCCTCCTCCAAATCGTATTCTGCTTTAAGGTACTATATTTTCCTTTTCTCATCGTCTATATCATCTTCATCCCCCTCCCCTTTTTGTGTTTCCTTTTGTTTTAAGTTACCATAAACCCGTTTTTTTCATTTTTTTAACTCGGATTGTGATTGTTCGTCGTCTTTTTAACTTCTTTAAGCAACTGTGATTGTTCATCTTAATCTGCTGTAAGCAACTGTGATTGTTCATCTTAATCTGCTGTAAGCAACTGTGATTGTTCATCGTCTTTTCATCTTCCATCCGTTTTCTAATTAACCATCACTTTCTAATTAATGTATTTACTACCCAGTTTATCTTCTATTTCAGTTGTTTGTACCCATTATTGTTACCCAGTTTATGTCTTTTCATCAATTTTTTTAAATCATCACGCTTTTATTTCAGTTGTTTGTACCCATTTCTCATAGTCACTAATTATGTAACTGCAATTGTATATTGTGTAACTCCAATTATTGCTTTTTAAATTAAAATTAAAATATGTGACTTCAATGTTGCACTATGTAACTTCCTTTTCTTTATTGTGTAACCTCATTTCAATGTTGTGTAACTTCATTAAGAATTATCCTCATTGGTGTGTTTTGTAACTTCAATGCCATACTGTGTAACTTCATTGTTGTTATTATGTAACTTCATCAATGATATGTTTAACTTCAATGGTTAATGTGTAACTTCAATTGATTAACCTTTAAAGGTAATCTGTAACTGCAATGCTATAATGTTTAGTATGTAAATTCAATACCATACTGTGTAACTTCACTTTATTTAGTATGTAACTTCATTGATATGTTTTGTAACTTCATTCAGAATTATCTTCATTGATATGTAGTGTAACTTCAATGCCATACTCTGTAACTTCTTGTTGTTATTATGTAACTACATTGATATGTTTAACTTCAATTGTTAATGTGTAACTTCAAAGTTTTTATGATTCCATAAATTTTGTTGTGTTTCTAGATGGATTCTTCTCAAGGTCAACTTATTCTTTCCGGGGACGCTCCTACTCAAGATATATCTGTTAAATGTAGGGGGAAGAGGCTATATGAGCTTATTCCTAAGTTGAATGATGCTCAGAGATCCGCTGTTAGGAAAATGGGCTTTGGCGGGATACTTCAGCTGAGGTTCAAGAATTACCCTCTCGAATATATACCGTTGTTTCTTTCAGCTTTCAACGATGGCTCATATGTGTTCAGGGCATCCGAGTCGAAAGAGTTTATGTTGACCAAATACGACGTCCATGATTGCTTCCTTTTACCACTTGGTCCCAAACAGCTTGAATTGGTACCTACTGGACGTTGTAAGAACTTTGACAACCCTGAGAACAAGGCATTGAAAAATCGGTGGAGGGAAAATTACGGTGTGAAAAAGAAAAGTGACCCTGTCCCTTTGGGTAAGATATACGATGAACTTGTTGCTACTCGAGATGCAGGAGATCACTTCTGCCGGCTATTTGTTTTACTATGCATGTCATCATTTCTAGCCCCCACGTCAAACAACGGGGTAGATTTCAAGCTTCTAAAGGCGGTATAACACGTCAGCGACATTTCAAACTTTGATTGGTGTTCTTACGTTTTAAAAGATACAGTCGAAGCTGCACAAGATTCTAAGAAATCCCCAAAACACTTGCTCGGTTGTATTCCCTTTCTTATCATTACCTACTTTCAGCGTTTTGACTTTCGTGGTGAAGTTTGTGCCCATGATCTACCATTACTCCTGTATTGGGAAGAAGAGAGGATTACCAGTAGGATAAAGGCTGAGGTGGCCAGTGGGGGATTGGGTCGGCAGATATGGTCTTCGGTTAAGTATCCTCGCTCCGATACTGCTTCCCCTAACGCGCTGTGTTCTAATAGCAGCGAACCTCGTCTACTTATTTTAAATACTCCCCCCTCAGAGACTGATAAGAAGTTTATTCAAATCGAACTGCCTCCAGGAGTCGAGGATGATCATGAGTTGAAAGCTCGGGCTTTGGATGTATGTCTCTCTTATATTTTTTGGTGTTAAATCTCAAAAAATAATTTGATGCATGTTAAATATCATATAGTGTCTCAAAAAATAATTTAATTCATGTTAAATTATACTGTTGTTGTAATTTTAGACTCTTTAATTTCTAACTGTACTCTACATATTGTGTACCTTTACTAGTTTATCATGTAACTTCATACCCAAATCTGTGTAACTTCATATCATAGACTGTCTATTTAATAGTGTTCTGTGTAACTTCTTGATTATATAGTTTTTGGTGACTTTCATAATGTACTTAATTTCATTTGTATATAATCATATCAGGATGTACATGAGCTCTATCTCAAGTTGCAGAGGAACGATGTCGCTTTCCACGCATGGTATGCAGATGCATTGACGAAGATTAGACGCATATGAGATCAAAATGTTTGTCCATCAGGGCTTGGCCCTTCACAGTCAACCCAAGAGTTCTGGGAGGGTGAAGAACTTCATCGTTACTGCGATGAAGTTGAACAAATGGCCGCACGGTTGAATAAAAGTGTTTCAAATGCACCTGTAATTCAGGAAACTCGTACGACTCCTCCTTCCGACCTTGGAAAAACTGGTAATGATTTGGCTCTGACAGCGACCGAGGTCGTTTGTGGGCTGGATGGACATGCTTCACCCTCAAAATCCTTGCAACTTTCTGACCGTATATTCGCCACTGCTGAAATTGACGAAGCCTTTCAGTTATCGCCAGAAAGAGGTGCTGATTGTGAAGTACAACATCAAGCAATTAATGATCAAATAATTGGTACCGTTGTTTTTATAACACCGCTTAAATCAACGAAGTGCTTTTAGGTGATGTCGGAGTGGGTGCATCTCGGTCCATCTATGTCCCCCAGACTAATCTCATCCACCACCCTTTTTTACTTCACTCTGTTGATGCCCTATCCTGCATGGACGGGATCCCCGAGAACTTGGGTTGTTCTTTTGACTGTGGGGCACCTGATCCTAACCAGATTGTTGTTTCAGATTTTCTGTGCGGTAATAAGAGCATTTTCTCAACTGTATTTAGCTTGAGGAAAGATGTAATGGATTTTGTCTTTCAAAATCTTGACCAGTGTAAGAGATTGTAAGTCGGTCTTATCCCTAATATTTTCCTTAGCCACGCAATTTTAGATACTGTTTATTAATTTTTGATCGTTTTTTTATCGCTAACTCTTTTTTTCTTTGTAATTTTGTAGTGAACAATTAGTCTCATACAACGACTTTTCCTGTGTAAATCGTGAAGATATGCATTCATTGCTTCCTGGTGTTCAAGTCTTGAATAATGTTATAGATTGCTGGTGTATATTATTGAACCACATCATGAGTGATGACTATGCCAAAGCCGCAAGAAGATGTTTTTTTGGTCTCAGCCATACTGTAAGTTCGCTTTAATGTGATAAGTGTAACTTTAATGCTTGATAAGTGTAACTTTAACCACAGTATATGTAACTTCACTTAAAATTCAAGATG
>JAIUZE010014623.1:0-17631 GCA_022085475.1 Heliosperma pusillum | reverse complement strand
AATTGCGAAACATGGAACACATCATGAACTTTACTCAAGTTCGAGGTAAATTCCAAACGATAAGCACCGGGACCAACTCTTTTAAGCACACGAAACGGTCCATTATATTTAGGACTCAACTTTCCTTTCACTCCAAACCGTTTCACTCCTTTCATTGGTGACACTTTAAGGAATACCCGATCATCAACATCAAATTCAAGCGGTCGACGACGGACATCGGCATAAGATTTCTGTCTATCTTGAGCGGCTTTCATTCGCTCTCGAATGACTTGAACTTGATCAATCGTTTCCGTCACTATGTCGGGACTCAACATATGATCATCTTGGACTTGATCCCAACAAACCGGACTACGGCACTTCCTACCGTATAAAGCCTCGTAAGGTGACATCTTGATAGATGCATGATAACTGTTGTTATAAGAAAATTCCACCAAAGGCAAACACTTCTCCCAAGAAGCGTGAAAGTCTAAAGCACAAGCCCGAATAAGATCTTCCAAAGTTTGAATAGTTCTCTCGGTCTGACCATCAGTAGCGGCATGAAAAGCTGTGCTCATCAACAATTTACTACCCATGGCTTCTTGCAAAGCTGTCCAGAATCGGGAACTGAATCTCGGATCACGATCTGAAACTATATCTTTAGGAACTCCATGGTAACGTACTATCTCTTTCACATAGGCAACAGCTAAAGCCTCTATCCTCCAAGTTTCATTGATAGGCACGAATCTGGCACACTTGGTTAGACGGTCTACAATAACCCAGATGGCATTCTTTCCACTAGAAGTTCTAGGTAAAGCCATCACGAAGTCCATAGAAATAGACTCCCATTTCCAAAGAGGAATTTCCAAAGGTTGTAACAAACCTCCGGGTCTTTGATGTTCAATCTTCAACTTCTGACAAGTAAGACATTTACTAACATACTCCTTTACTTCAATCTTCATCCTAGGCCACCAAAACTGTGGTCTCAAATCTTTATACATTTTGTCACCGCCAGGATGAATAGAATAAGGAGAAAGGTGATCTTCATCAAGTATTCTCTTTCTCAACTCGGCACTTCTCGGAACATACATTCTACCATGGTAACGAAGGTAGCCATCATTATCCACCACACAATCCTTAGCTTGCCCAAGTATTATTTTTGCTCGTATGGCGATGAAAGTAGCATCCTCCGGTAAACAAGTACGAATCTCTCGATAGAAATCGGGTTCCGCAGTCAAAGCACCAAGATAATCGAATCCCTTCCCAACAAACTGTATCTCAAGCTTCTGAAATTCTGTTACTAGTTCATCGGGTAAAGTACTAAGAGCATTTAATGAATGACTAGTCTTTCTACTCAAAGCATCTGCCACAACATTTGCCTTTCCCTCGTGGTAAATCAACTCGGCATCATAATCATTCACTAACTCTAACCATCTTCTCTGCCTCATGTTCAACTCTTTCTGAGTAAAAATGCACCTCAAGCTTTGATGATCGGTATATATTCGACAATGAACTCCAATAAGATAGTGTCTCCAAGTTTTCAAAGCATGTACCACAGCTGCTAACTCAAGATCATGAGTTGGGTAGTTCACTTCATGAACCCTGAGTTGTCGAGAAGCATATGCAATGACTTTTCTATTCTGCATCAAGACACCTCCCAAACCATGCTTTGAGCATCACTACACATCAAAATCCGCTTCATCATCTGGTCAGCAACACCGGTGCGGTAGTCAATCTCTTCTTTAATTCCAAGAAGGCAATTTCACATTCATCGGTCCAGATATACTTTGCTTCCTTCTTTAGCAATTGAGTCATCGGTCGTGCTAATTTAGAGAAATCTTTCACAAACCGACGATAATAACCCGCTAAACCAAGGAAACTCCGAATCTCGGACACATTTTTCGGACTCTTCCAATCCACAACTGCCTCAATTTTAGCTGGGTCGACCATAACACCGTCTTTTGAAATAACATGACCAAGGAAAGATACCTCGGGCAACCAGAATTCACATTTGGAGAACTTAGCATACCACTTTTGGCGTCGAAGAACACCCAAAATGGTTCGAAGGTGATCGGCATGTTCTTCCTTAGATTTAGAAAAGATCAAAATATCATCAATGAATACCACAACACATTTATCTAGGTACTCCCTGAAGGTACGATTCATTTTATCCATGAATATTGCTGGAGCGTTAGTCAAACCGAATGGCATCACATTGAATTCGAAATGACCATAACTCGAGCTAAAAGCAGTCTTGGGCATATCTGCTTCCCGAACGGGAATTTGATGATAACCCGATCTAAGATCAATCTTGGAGAAAGTAGAAGCCCCCCGTAACTGGTCAAAGAGATCATTAATACGAGGAAGAGGATATTTGTTTTTGATTGTGACACGGTTCAACTCTCGATAATCAATGCACATTCGCATAGAACCGTCTTTCTTTTTGACGAAAAGTACGGGCGCACCCCAAGTAGAAGCACTAGGCCTAATAAAGCCTTTCTCAATCAAATCATCAAGTTGAATTCTCAACTCCTTCAATTCGGAAGGAGCCATTCGATAAGGAGCTTTAGCAATTGGTCCAGTTCCAGGAACTAGATCAATGGAAAATTCAACATCTCTTTCAGGAGGAATCCCGGGTAATTCATCGGGCAATACATCTGGATATTCACAAACAATAGGAACATCCTTCAAAGAAGGAAGAGAAGAATCAGAAGTAGTCACTACACATAGAAATGCTTGATGACCCGTCTTCAAAACATTCAACATTTTCATAGCTGAGATTAACTTCACACTAGTTTGCTTTCTAACTCCTTGATAAGACACCCGAGCACCCAAAGGACTTTTGAGAATGATTTTCTGGTCACGACATTCGAATCGAGCATGATAAGTAGATAACCAATCCATGCCCAGAATAATATCAAACTCTTCAAGAGGAAACCGAAGAAGCTAAGCTGGAAAAATAGATCCATTTATCGATAATGGAATGTCCGAATGAAGATAAGAGCAGGAAAATACATCTCCGGACGGTAACGATATAGGAGTACTTTCTCCGACTGAAGCTTTAAGAGGTAATTTATCGGATAACCTCATTGAAATAAAAGACAAGGAAGCTCCCGTATCGAATAAAATTAAACACGGAAACTCATAAATTGAGAACATACCCGTCACTATGTCAGGTTGAGCATCGGCCTCAGCTCGGCTCATAATAAAAATCCGACCCTTAGGTCTCCCAGAAACAACTGGCACAGAAGCCGTCTTCTTCTTATCCGGGCACTCATTATACCTGTGTCCTGGTTTCTGACAGTTAAAGCACACAAGTGGCTTGTTGAAACAGCCAACACCCGGATGCAAAGGCATCTTACACCGAAAGCAAGTACGACCCTTAAGATCGTTGTTGGTGCTCGGGAAGAATGGACGGTTACTCGGATTTGCGGGTCCACTCTGAAAGTTTCTCCTCTTGTTTGGAAAAGAGGGAGAAAAGGAAGGTCGGGAAGTAGGATATAAGGGTCTCTTGCCATAAGAATTAGGAGCAATATAAGAAGTACGAGCCTCTTCGGCAATCTCCCGAATAGAACTTTCCGCCCATAAAGCATCATTGTAAATAGAGACAAAAGAAGTAGAACCCCTACTAATCTTTCCCTTCACCTGGGGAGAAAGCTTTCCTAAGTAAAAGAAAGCCTTGTCTTCCTCCCTCGAAATAAGCCGAGTGGCATAATGAGCCAACTCATTGAACTTGGTTGTGAACTCCTGAACCGAAAGAACTCCCTGTTTAAAGTCCATGAACTCCTTCAGCTTCTGCTGCCTCAACTCATCCGGGTAAAACCTCGCCTCCAATAGTTCACGGAACCGAGTCCACCCGAAATTAGGCTCCAACTTAGCAGTAGGACCTGAAAGAGTCCACCACTGATCAGCTTCTTTCACTAAGAAGTGAGAAGCCAGACGGACCTTATCCTCTTCAAGGACATCATACAGAGAAAAGCTCTTCTCCATTTCACGTAACCACCCCGAAAGCTGAATGGGATCTACCTCACCACCGTAGGTTTTGGCTTGGCTCCTAGATAGTTGGGAAGCAACCCATGAACAACTTCCGTGTCTCTCACGGTCGGGAATAGGATTAGGAATAGGATTTGCTTGCTGATTTTGCTGATTTTGCTGGTTCTGAATAATAACAGTAAGAGCTGCTAAGATCGCTCGTGTTGTCAATTCTCGGAGGCATCTTGCAAACGAAAACACAGATTAGTACTTATCATTTAGCAAGAACAAAGAGACTACAACATAAATCCTAATCTACCCATCTAACCCTTCTATCTCACAAGTTTATTATTTATTAAGGTCAAGTTATTTATACAAGGGTACACAAACGTGCGTCGGGAGCAAAATAGCTCTGATACCAACTGTGACACCCTCAAATTTGCGGAAAGAAAAAAAATAATTTAACTGAATAAAATATGAGAATACATAATAAGGGTGTCTTAAATACAAAGGTTCATAATGAAAAGGAAATAATATTATACAAAATACATATCCAAAACGGGAGACATATCTCCCGTATAAATACGGAAATAAAAGAGTGTATAATAATATACAATCCTAAAGAACCGAATATAGGTCCAAGGTAAATAATTCGCTCGCTAGCTCGTCAATGTACCCAATGTATGCATCACAAACCTGCCAACCGCATTAAATATAAACACGGAAGCCACAGTCAGTAGGGAGTAACTCCGAGTTCTCCCAGCCACGAAATGTCGAGTTTAATTAAACATGAATAACATAAAAGCAATGTATATGGAAAATACAAAAACTTAACATATATGATATGCTTTTCATGTTATGAAACAATTAACTAACATATAACCTAGCATATGAAAGCTATCATGTGAATCCGATAATAAACTATAACACGAGGTAGGGAAGCTGGTATGCTAGCTCAGAGGTTACCGTTAACATGGCCATGATACACTCAAACCCTAATCCAACATAATATCATGTGAAATCAGTTAACAACCGGGAATCCAAACTCTATCAACCTTAGCGAGCTTGCTTCACCTTCAAGATTTAATAGAATCAAAAACAGAAAGAAAAAACGTCTACAAACAGGCATAAGTTCTTAGTACAGTCGATAGAAGACTTCTGTAACTCGAGGCTATACCCCAAGGTAGGAAAACATCCTAGTCCTAGACTGATCAGACCTAGCGACAACAGCTATTCCGTTCCCCGTCCCATGACATAACCGGACATGAGAAACTCTACTAGGCGACCCCCTCAGCAGAGATGGCTAGTACTTAAGCTGGCTCCATTTCCAAAGTGGAACTAGGCAGCCATGCCCCGACTTGGATATAAACCCACCAAGCCAAGACACAAAAGCTATCATCAGGTGAACATATACTCGTTAAAGACAGTACTTGCCTATCAATGTCATGGTCCAAGCTACTCATTTAGAATTAGAATGGTCAAGACGCCATATACTCATTATTCTCTATGGGTACTTAGTCAACACGACACCAACCATATAATTAAACAGTCACGGAAACCATTTCCTAACATGTGACTAATTGCATATAAATCATAATCAATTAACATATCGCCTCATATCTACTAAGGCTAATTCATTAATTAAATACAACCTTACTTGAAGACAAATCCCCGACCCGAGTCCCGCAACGGGTCATCAGTCAAAACGGGGCTGACTAGATCTTAGTTTGACCAAACCCGTTTGGTCAAACCGGCTAGAAACAGAGTCTTTACCAATTAGACTTAGACATAAAATCATCATATTCAATTCATGCTTATTTTATTAAAACTTCTAACATGTGAATTATTAAATATTACGAAAACCCGTTGACTTAAAGGACATCAAATTAAACTATAATCTCGTATTATAATTTCTAACATGTGAGGAATTATAATATTATGAAAAATACTTTTTATTAAATAATTTACTTATTACAATTTCCCACTTGCTAAATATAACAAAACACGATAAATTAACACTAAACTCAAAAACCGTCACAAGTCCAAAGAGGGACCCACGGGCTGATTTTGGGCCGAGATCAAACCGGACCTGGACTGGGCCCACGGGCCTGGTTTGGGCTGTTTTGATTAAAAATTCTAAAACCGTTTCATAATATTTTCCCGCATGCTTAACATATTTAAAACCCGTCAAAACAACAACAAAACAATCAAACATCGACACAATCCCCAAGGACCCACCACGGACCAACCCAGACCGGCCTGGACCGGGCCTGAACCGGCCTGGTTTTGGGCTGGTTTGGGCTGGTTTGGGCTGGTTTTTCAGCCCTACTCCACGGTTCCACCAACATCAAACACCAAATTAATTCCAACATGTTTTTAATTAACAAACAACCATTTTAACAACCAATTTAACCATCATACTTATAAAAATCATGATTATGAACAAATCATTTAAATATGTCAAGAAGACTAAACATGTCATAAATTCATACAACATAATAACATCATAACTACCTATCATGTTACTACTAAAACCATAAATCATAATAACATGGACAAAAACAAAAGATGAACCAAAAACAAAAGAAACAAAGGCTATGTAACATTAAATCGTCGAGTAACTCGGAATCGTTACCTTAGCTAGCAAAAATCAATTAGCACCAAAATAAGAAGTATAAACTAAGAAACCCGTCTTCTAATCTTCCCCTAATATATACGAGTCACCAAACTCGTCTTCAAAATCTTCCCCTATAAGAAATGACAAGAAAAACATTATTAGAATTAAAACTTGATTTTCCATAATTAAAGTGTTGAAAACGATTTTGTCGGAATTGAAAATAAACCGTACTTGAAGATGGAGAGCGAAGAGGAGATTCTAGAAATATAAGTTAGGACGGATTTAATAAGAAATGAAGGTTTTATGATGATTTTGCTCAAGAACGACGAAGAACGGATGAAGAACGACGAAGAACGAATGAAGAACGATGAAGAACGATTAATTTGATCTTAAGTTGATTTATTGTAAAATGAAAAGGTTGTTGGTGAGTAAGTGATGAGGTGAGTGCCGTGTAATATAGAGGAAAATAATGAGTCGGGTTTTGAAATTGTTGTTACGGAATTGACTCGGTTTAATAAATATATTACGGTAATTAATTAGATATTAAGTTAATTAAATCAAATATCAAGATATTATATTATTGTAATCAAAAGAAATGAAAATATCAAGGCCTAAGAGAGGGTGAGAGTGCCGTGTGAAATTGTGATAGTCGGGTCTGTTTTGTAAACGATTTGCGTAATTTTCGTTGACGGATCGATAAAGTAACAAATATCTTAGATATTTGTATTAGTTTAATCGAAACAATCAAAAGATCTAATTGTGAGTGGAAAAAGATGACATGGGCGTGTGACTCATGCCAAAGTCGAGTTTCGGGTTTGTTTCGGGATTTACGATGACTCGGGACTAGTTAAATGATGTTCGGGATTAAACCGTAAAAGTTATTCTTTAAATTCCGAATAAATTCAAAATAATTATATTAAATTATGATAAATCTAAATAAATCTTAATAAAAATAAATTAAAAATATTATTATTTTAAATAAAATTTCGGTCTTCAAACTTACAAGGCGAGTCGGAAAAAAGTCAACGAAAGTCAAAGTTGACTTAAAAACGGGATTCCCTTGGAATCTCGCAGAAATTCCAAATACGAACTCGGAATTTCAAAATTCAATTGGAAACAATAAATTCCACTTTAAAACTTAAACAGGCTGAAAAGTATCCTTAGAATATTTTCACTAGAAAAATAGGGTACTTTTCGGGTTGTTACAAGCACGAAAAGATGAAAATAAAGTATAAAACTTACAACGACTGAAGAACAGATTGGCTAGGATCGATCAAGAAACGAAGATGGATGACTAATGATGAAGAGATATGGAAGAAGGGGCACGAAATCCTTGGAGGATGGCTGCCACTTCACGGCACAAAGAGAGGAAGGAGAATGAAGAATTAGGTTTAGGTTTAGGGTTTTCAAATAAAAGAAATGAGGGGAGGTTAGGTTTAGCTTGATATTTATTGGGAAACTAATGAGCATTAGGGTTAAGCTAAAAAATAAGCCCAATAAGAAATAAAGAGGAGGATTTGACCCAACAAAGAAGTTAGTATATTAGGTATAACCAAGAATAATAAAATGAGAATTTCCAAACAATAATTAATTAATTCGAATAAAGTAAATAGCGGAAATTCTAGGGTGTTACACATACCATACATGTATCAAGATTAATTTTTTTTATTTATGTATCATAAATATATTTTAGGCTTAATCTTATCAGTCACTCTTGCTTATAACCAGCACTATCCGTCTTACGTTTAAGGCCGGTCAAATACTACCACATGGTGGTAATAAAGACAAAACTTTGTTATTTTATAGGTAACAAGTGGAGTGATTTGGTATGTATTTGACTCGTCTCAAGCTTTAGACGGATAGTACCCATCTTAAAAGAGAATTTGTGTAATCTTATGGTCCTATTAAATAAATAACTAAATGTGATTGATAATGGGATGAAAAAGAAGATTATAAGTAACAATGTATTGATTTGTTAAATTAAATATTTAAATGATAGAAAATGTACTAAAATAACTTTGATAACATATTGTTTCCATAATATTTAAAACCCGAAAATAAGGACATTCGCAAAATATAGATGATGAAAATTTGATTTTCGACTTATTTATCTAGAGACAGTGTAACAGGTTTTTCACTATCATATAGTAAAATATTGGATTATACGCCAATCTACTAAGTGGCGGAGTTAGTCATGATTTCTAGTTAGGTGAGGTAAAATTTTTCAAGAGGTTCGATACGAGTAATTGTATAAGAGAAACTTCAAAGTTTAACAACAACAAAAAAAACTTCAAAGTTTTCCATTTTTAGTGAAAGCGAGCACCCTTGCTACCCCCGAAATCCATTAGATTCATTATGTATTCAGTGCTTTAGCATGCTCAACAATTCTTTACTAGGCCTGAAAAATGGATCTTCGAAGGTAAGGTTACTTTCGGTGGATGGGTGAATTTTTCGAGGACTTGGGAGCCTTAAGGGGAAAAAAACGTACCACTTTATCTATTAACTAGAGGGTTGGAGTAGGCTGGGAGTAGATTGATCTCAATGGTTATTGTAGGCGGGAAGAAAGATATGATTGTGGCGTCTGGTGATTAATTGTATTAGTAGGCTTTATGGGGTGTAGAGTAAGATGTAGACAAATGGAGGGAGACTTAAATAAAAAAGACTGAATAAGTGACTTAAATTGATATTTAGAAGGAATTTTGATAAAACTGCATTTTAACGGAATAATTTTAGCAAAAGAACTTATAAATGAGTAAATTTAGAAAAGTGAATCTTATAAATGAGTAATTTTTAATTTACTATTTTATTTATATCAGAAAAATTGTATAATTATCTTAGATTTATTTAAAATCCGTGCACTGCACAGGCTATCATCCTAGTTACTCCGTAAGTTGTAAACTGTTCAAGTGTAGTGACTAGAAAGTAAGAAGAGCATCGCAGATTGGCAGCCTCCAAACTTGAGCTCCAAAATCTGTGCCAACTGTGTCCCTCCATGTCAGATAAACACCAAAAGAAGGCACAAGCACAATCTCCAGAAAGTCACACTAAAACAAAAGAGGTTGTCAAATCTCTCGGAGGTCACCCGAATATCTAGCTCTTATTTTACCTATTTCAACACTCTTCCACTCTTCTTTCACACTTTCTTTTATTTTAATACCTTTTTTCTCTCCTCTCTTTTCTTTTACTTTTCCTTTATTTTCTCTTTCTCTATTTCGCAAATCACGGGATTTCAATTATTATCAATTATCCATAGTATTATGGATTAGTTTTAGTTAATAAAAATAAATAAAATAAAAAATAAAAAATGGGTGAAGCAAAAGACCCTGCCATCAAGCTCTTCGGCAAGACCATTCCGCTGCCGGATGTCGTCATTGATCATCATTTTAATAATGTTTCTCAGGCCGACGACATGTCTAGCGATTCAGCTCCCCAACAAGAAACCGATATCAATAATAAGGTTTCTTTATATTCTTTAATTCTTTAATTATTATATTTACTTTATAATATAATTTTGATTCAAGTTACTATTGTATAGGTATATTTTGTTGGTTTATTTAAAGGGGAACAAATATTCGTAGTATTTGTTTGGATATGTTGCTACAATGTTACCTAGTTTTTAGCTATATTTGGGTGAGACTTGTTTGATGTGTTTTTTATTTTATTTTACTTTATTGAGAAAGAGTTAAAGATTAATTTCTTGTTCAATTTTCAGTTAAATAATTGCGCTCTTAATGTGTGTACCTAACTAGCTGACATATACAGTACGTCTTTTGAGAAAATATTTTACAATTTGGAGCAATTTTTTTACAAAAAGTAATGAAATTGGTACTTGTGAATATAAAATGGTGTAGTAATAAAAGAGTTGACATTTTACGATAAAATAGCTACGTTCATTACTTTGAGTGACGATCAATAAGAAAACACAATCACGGGAAACATATAAATGGATACATAATGGAGGTATCTCAATAACTTATATTAATGAGCCTTCGTGTCCATCTCCTATGGGCTAGGGGTTAAGTATGTTGTGATTGAAATATTACATGAATTAGCTGTTTGCTATTGCGACTTCCCGAATTGAAAGCTATGTCAGGGACAATTAGGTGAAACCCTGAAAGCCATGATCATTGAGGTTTCAGCTATTGGAGCTTTTTTTCCCCTTTTTCTCGAAAGTGATGGATGGTAATTATATTGGTTCTCTTTGCAATCGGATAACATTTACAGTAAATAAGTGGAAGATGAAATAACATCGAAATTTAGAGTGAGTAAAAGGTTCATAGTGAATATAGAAATACAAGCAACAACATTCCCAAAGTCCATATGCCTCAAGGACTTCTGCAAATGATGGTAGATTTGTAAGGGTTTGAATGTGCGGAGCCTGAGTTACTATCTCCGCTTAACAAGAAACAAAAATTGGCTATTAGTTACGGGTGGTTGATTTAGTTAAGGATTATATCTTTTAATTGTGTAGTAGCCTTAGCTTTGAGTAGTATGTTTATCTTGCGGTTCTTTCGTGGTAAGATGCGGTAATCGCTTTTAGCATAGACTAGCGACAAATCTCAAGGGAATTTGTACTTTATCTTTACACCTTGTGTGCACCCATGTGTAAGGATATGGATTTGAGAAAAGGTAGCTCTTGCAGTCTTGCTGTTGAAGTTGACACAAAAGGGGCACTCTGTCAAAATGGTTGTTAATTTATACTGGACACACGTGCGAAAATGTTCGTCAGTGCACAATTTCCTCTGAAACTGATATGTCCATGACATCTAGAGCTTGATCTTATATTGGTTTATGCCAAATTACATAAGAATACTACACTTGATATTTTTCATGACATCTTATTATACTTCTCGTGTCAGCTACTGCGGTGCATGGATTCATAGCAATTATGCACTGCTTATCTAGCTACCTCACATATAAAAAGGTCATTGCACTAACTGCGTTGCATTTTAAGCCGCACTACCCGTGCAGCACTGATGAATGGCATGGAGAACATGAACCTAAAGATGCAAATTAATGGAGTTCCAAGATTTGTTACTAACGTGATTAATTTTCAGAAGCAATGGTCCTTTTCTTTTAATTAATTGTTAACTCGTTATCTGTGAATCGTGGTTTTGGTTATAGCTTTAGTAGTTATCCGGTGTATCCATATGATGTTTTCATTAAGGTTTAAATCCGTTCAGCATGATCAAGATGTAAACTCATGTAACATAGAGGAGCCTGGAGTCCCTTCTCAAGATCCATTACTGAGAAAGTCCAATAATAAAGACGCATTATCTGGAGCTCATGAAAAGCGAGCTACGGAACCATTAAAGCAGGAAGAGGAAAAAGCTGACACAAGCGTATCAGAAGAGAAGACACTGAAGAAACCTGACAAGATACTCCCATGCCCACGTTGTAACAGCATGGACACAAAGTTCTGTTATTACAATAATTACAATGTTAACCAGCCTCGTCACTTTTGTAGAAAGTGCCAAAGATATTGGACAGCTGGCGGTACAATGAGGAACGTACCAGTTGGTGCAGGTCGTCGCAAGAATAAGCACTCAATCTCACAATATCGCCATATCACAGTTCCAGAAGCTCTACAGAGTAGTCGACCGGATATTCCACACGGTGCCCAGTTGAAATTGCAACAGAATGGCACAATTCTGACCTTTGGGTCAGACTCGCCTCTTTGTGAATCCATGGCGTCCATCCTAAACCTCGCCGAGCAAACGAGGAATTGCGCAGCTCCAAATGTGTTCCCAAACTCAGCTGAGTTAAATGGGTCTGGTATCAAGGATGCTACTAAATCATCACCAAACGATCCAGCTGCTCAGAACAGCGCTCCTTTTCCGAATGCAACTTCAATTCCGTGCTACCCTGGTCCTCCGTGGCCTTATCCTTGGAATGCAGCTCAGTGGACACCACCAGTAGCCGCTCCACCCTTCTGTCCCAATGGTCTAGCGTTGCCTTATTATCCCGTTCCTGCTTACTGGAGTATTCCCTGGATTGCCCAACCATCCTTTGCAGGTCAATCAGTCCCGAGTCCTGGCAGCTCAGGCCCTAACTCCCCAACTTTGGGGAAGCACACAAGAGATGGGAATATGCTTACACCAACCAGCTCCGAGGAGAAGGAATCACAAGACAATTGTGGTGGTCGGTCTTTGTGGGTTCCAAAAACGTTGAGGATCGATGATTCCGGAGAAGCTGCAAAGAGTTCAATATGGACAACACTTGGAATTAAACATAATGAGAAGCTTGAAGCTATTGGAAGAGGCTCAGGTCTATTCAAGGCATTCCAGTCGAAGTGCGATGAAAGGACCCCTAATTTGGAGGCATCTCCTGTCCTGGAAGCTAATCCAGCTGCCTTATCTCGGTCTCAGAGTTTCCAGGAGAACTCGTAGATTTCAGGGTTAGGCTGGGGATATTTAATCATGTTAACTAAGTGTACATAATTTTTTGTACAAGTGAGTGGATTAGTTTGATTGGAAATAAACACTAATGTATCTTAAATAATTAAGGGGTTAGAGTTCATGTTATATTCAATGGTTCTTGCTCGTGTATTCCAACGGTTCGTAGAGACCTTTTTGGCAGCTGGCAGGGGCGGAGCCAGAAACTTATGTTTGGGTAGCGAATATCTTAAGTTTATATTTATTTAAAAATTTAAATATTTAAGCTATGTACAATTGAACATATATAAATCAAAATTACAAATCACAATTAACAATCAAATACATGCTATTTAATGAATTAGAAACTTTCATCTTAATCACAAAGAATTTTGTTAAAAATATTTTTCAAAATTCCATTTTCTTTATTACTCAACAACTTATGTTTTACCTTATTTTCCGACAATAATTTTGATTCGTACTTTACACTCCGTCATTTTATACAAAAACTAATTCTCGTGTACTACTCGAAGATAACATCAACTTTTTGAAAATTTAAGAAAAATAATAAATTGAAGGACAAAAGTTAACTACTCTATCAAATAACTATCTTAATAAGGGGCCTTAATTAATGGTTTTGGTTAGAATTCTCATCCATTCGAAGGAATATTTAATGAGAGTATTAAAAAAGAAGAAAAAGAAGAAGAAAAAAACAATAAAGATGATAACTATGGGAATTGAACACTAGACATGTTGTCAAAAAGCTCTTACTTTACCACTAGACCACATTCAATTTACTTCAGAGTTATGCATTTACTTATAATTATTCCTTCATTAATCAGATTTGGGGTAGCAGAAAATCGACTCCTTAACTGATATTTTTTTGTCTGGGGTAGCGGCTGCTACCTCTTGCTCCTTAGTGCCTATGCCACTGGCAGCTGGTAACAAACCCACGATTAGCATGAGCGTTTGGGGGTTTCACGAATTAACAAATTATAAATAAAGAACCTGATTTGGGATGTAAATAAACCTGTAAAAGATGCAAACCACCATCTACACAGGCGGTAGCATTACAATTTAAATATAAAAAAAGTGTATAAGTCCCAAACCAATCATTGTCGAGGCTTGGTTTGACTCTCTCTCAGGGTTTCGAATCAGGTTAAAGGATATGAAAATTTGTGTAATTTATCTTAAACTGTGAAATTTACGACTATAATATAATGTGTTAAGGGTGGCCAATGAAATCGATAAACCATGTTCAATTTATTAAGTTGTGTCCCTAACTCAAATTACAGTTATAAAAGTAGCCTACTTTTTAGTTCAATTTGCATAATACACGCACAATAACAACTTGTGGTGTCTTCGGATCGGGTTTGGGTCAGGCTGACCCGGGGGCGAGCCGAGCTGCCCAGACCAGACCCGGACATGGCTCGTAGGGAAGGCGGGCATTGCCGGGTTGGGCCGGTCTTGGTGGATGGCTGACCTCGACCGGGTCGTGAGATGATTTGGATGGGTTTTTTGGTGGGCCAGGCTAGGCTAGGAATTTGGGGAGAGTGGCAAAGCATTTTCAGTTTCCGGATAGGAAGTTGATCTGGAACATGTGGTTTCCCCTAAAGGTTTGTCCCTATATTCATTTTAAAGTTTAAACCTCGTAACTTATAAAATGAGCAAATAAGCCCGAACTATTCTCTTAATGTGCAATAGACTTCACTTACCCGTTTCCCTCAATTATATCGCCGGAAAATTCTAACGTGGTACCGAAAATAAAAGGATCTTAATTTAATTACAAGATAAAACATTCAAAAAACAAAATAGTTTTACATACTAAAAAGATAAGACCAATTAATTATTTTCCTTAATATTATTCCCACTTATTAACCATTCTCCTACTGTATCTCTCCACTGTGAATAGTCAAGCTGCTCTCTGATCTCTAGCTTTGTGCCTTTGTTCATCTAAACGCTCCCACATCTCCATTGTTAATTCCCACATGCTATATTTCATGCTCATAAATTATATTCAAATGAAACATAGACCGATAAGATTCAAGAATTTAAGGAACAAATAAATAGGTAGACATGTAATCCTCTTAATCAAATACTTCCTATGTTTTTTATATATGACTTTCTCACATTTCGAAACACACACTTTTCTTTTCAATATCTCTTAATATATAAAATTAAATATTATGATATGTTTTCTCATCTGAAAGAGCTTTTCGTAAGGAATTTAATGGTATTATTTTTATAATTTTTGAACAAATATATTTTCTTAAATGTCAAAGTCAAAGGCTTACCTCGAAACAGCAAAACGTCATATAAAAAAAACAAAGGGAGTATTTATTTCAAAGCTTTTATTTTCAGATTCAGTAAAGTCTACCTTTATTTACTCGGAAAGTAATTTATGATGAATAGGCTGATTAAATTAAACGATTGATTTTCTCAATCAAATGCTCTCTTTTTTAATAATGCAGATGACAATAATTGGTGTATGCTCTCAATTGATCAAAAATGAAAATTCCGAAAAAAATGGAGCTTTAGTGAGTTGAATGAGCAGAAGTATTTTAATTAAAAGAATTGATAATTTTTTTTCTTTTAATTAAATTAAGATATTTTTATTTCCGGTGCCACGTTAGAATTTTCCGGCAATATAATTAACGAAAACAGGTAAGTGGAGTCGATTCCACATCAAGTTAAACATTTGGGGCTAATTTGCTCATTTTATAAGTTATGGAGTTTAAATGCATCTAGGGACAAACATTTGGGGACAATTTGCCACTTTCCCCATTTATTTATATATTTTTTTCTTTGGAAATTAAATAATTATGGATATAAAGAAGAAAACTAAATGAAGGTTTTGATCAAAATTATATTTTTTTCAAATAATTTTCAAAAATTTATAGAATTAACACAAACGGTGCCTACGTATCTACTTTCGAAGAATTAAAACTCATGTAGTTCTTTACTTTCCTGACTTACATGTTTACGGGTTGGAGATAGAGCTTTAGTTCCCGGATGACGCATTGGCAATCGTATTCTCGCCGTCTTCTAACGGGTCAGACGCCTTTAACCCTTGACGTCTTATTTTGCCTTAATCCCATTCTTTTATGCACACACATTTTTATGGTCGAGGGAGCCAAACAGATCTTCTTTCATCTAGATCTCTTCCACTTGCACTAAAATAGGATATCAACGCAACCGTAGAAGTGGAAGCAACAAGCACATCTTTAACTATTTTTTATAGTTCGGGGAATTGGATGGAACTGGATTTCCACCAAAGAAGGTTGTTGACATCCGCATCATTATTATCAATCTCATATGTTAAACAATCTCCAAGGTCTTTTGTGGAAAGAGTAGGAGGATGGTGAGGATGAGGGTGTGACAACCCTCGCGAAAGCAATAAAGTAAACAAGAAACATGCAATGGAAATAGAAGATTTGTAAACCTTGTTAAGGTAAAGTTCGCGAGAATTATCATAAAACCAAGTTCAAGAGAAATAAGCAAAGTAGTTAAGTCGAATAAGGTCGACGAGTCACTACAAGGGAAAAAAAATACAAATCCATAAAGTACAATAATCCAAAACAAATAATAGAGTCTAAGCGCATAGGTAATCGTCGTGTAACAACGCTGGGTAGCTCACACTAGTCTCAAACCCATGTAGCACCGACTTATACATGTTCATTCATTAAAAATGAATGCCACAGTCAGTGGGGAGTAATTGGGGGGTTCTCCCAGCCATATCACATTAAAACGAACATAACTAAAGCATATAAACATACATCCTTACATATACACACACACACATATGTATCATGCCTAATACAAGATAACATTTCATATTAGCGATATAAACAAGTAAATATTCATAGTATCATCATCATTCAACCATGACCTAGGGAAGACACACCAAGACAACTATATGACTACTAGTGGCTTACATCTCACCCTTAGTAATCGTATCCTTGAGAAGGTTGGGGACAGAACAACCATCCAATACAAGCATTCGATAAACCAATCATAAGAAATGATCACAATGTCAAAGTCATCTAACATGTAAGGAATACACACTCTCACGGTAAGTAAAGCGCACTAGCATCTGACTCAAAAACATAATCCTCTCGGTAGGACTACGATAATAATACGGTCCTAGTCTAATTTCGCCAGACTTTCGGGACAAGGCGTGTACGCGATTCGCCATGTGGCTAGGGGTGCACACATCCAAGACTCGATCAACAAAACAGAAGCCGAGTACCAAAAATCTGGCAGGCCAGAGCGGCCAACGACAAAGGCGGAGAGTGAATAAGTATACCAATATTGGTAGGACGGCCAACAATAAAGGTTGTCACATAAACGACAAGCAAGTACGCTACATACAAAGACACCACCTCGCAAGGATACAACATTTGACGGCCGGGTCGATCAACTGTGACAACCCTCGCGAATGCGGAAATAAAACATACAAGCATGTGATATAATAAGCGGAAATACGGTATTTTAAAAACCTTTATACATGCAAGATAAGTATACGAGGAGTGTCAAATTACAAACTGAATACAAAATACTATAAGATAAGAGACGTAGTCTCTCAAAAGGTTAACAAGGTCAAAGTGATTAGCAAACTAGCTAATATAACGTCTAGAGGTAATTCGTCCAGGGGCAACGCCCGCTAGCTCACACGCGAACCCAAAATATCAT
>JAIUZE010014621.1:0-17144 GCA_022085475.1 Heliosperma pusillum | reverse complement strand
TTTCATAACATGAAAAGCAATCATATATGTTTTATTTTTTGTATTTTCATATACAAATTGCTTTTTTAATGTTATCATGTTTCATTAACTCGTACATTTCGTTGGCTGGGAGAACTCGGAGTTACTCCCCTACTGACTGTGGCTGTCCGTGTTATATTTAAATGCGTCCGACCAGGATTGGTGAATGCATGTTTGGGTACATTGCGACTAGCGAGTGAATGATTTAACCTTGGACCTATATTCGGTTCTTAGATGTATATTATTATACATCTCTTTTATTTCCGGTTTTTATAACGGGAATAATGTCCCTCCCGTCTTGTATATTTCTTTTGTATAAAACTATTTCCGTTTTGTAATGACCTTTTTATTTATGACACCCTTTGTTATGTATTTAAATTATTTTTTTTCTTTCCGCAAATTTGAGGGTGTCACAGTTGGTATCAGAGCATTTTGCTCCCGACGCACGTTTGTGTACCCTTGCATAAATAACTTGACCTTAATAAAATAATAAACTTGTGAGATAGAATGGTAGGATGGGTAGATTAGGATTTCTGTTGTAGTCTATTTGTTTATGCTAATTGTTAGGAGTAACTTAATTTGTTTTGTCTCTTATGAAGATGGTTGGACCTCGTGTAGAAGTGATCATTGTTAGTGCCAACCAGGTCCCTTCTCATAAAGAAGACAACTGCCAAGGAGGCTATGCTTGGGTGGCTAGCCAAATTGCTAGGAGCAATATTACGCCTTATGGTGGAATATGTGTTACCTAGAAGGAGTATGCTCTACCGAAGATTTGAAGATTTACAAACCTAATTGAAGTGTATTCCTTCTTCATTTTTGAATTCTCTCGTCCTTATAGTATTATGCCCTCTTCCTTCTATCTAGGTGCTTCTTTCTCCTCCAACCTATTTACCTCTTGGAAATTACTCTTAATAGTTCCTCCATTATACCATTGGTATCCTTACCTCCCTCTTGTAACATTTTTTATGGATGTCATCACCATCGGATTGTGGTATATTATACTTAGTCGGAAGAACTTTGAATCTTGTGGAATATTAGTGTTTGTTAGAATGAACTTGTGATTTGGGGAAAATAGTATAGATCTAATTTCACTCTATGGTGGTGAGAGTTGGTATCCTTGGGAAAGGTGTGGTAAGGTATGTTTAATGATTTTAATGCTAGATACTTGTCATGAACGGTGTGTAAATAGTTCATGATATTCGATGGTGTAAGATCGAATGAGTTGGCAATTACTTCTTAACTCATTGGTAATTTAGTCTTTTGGAATTAGAAGTTTAGTATTGGTTTGAAGACCATGCATATGATATGTCTATTTTGAAGTAAATAAGAAGTTTCGAATATGGTACCTAACCATTCTATTAAGCTACTTCCGTGTTTAGATGATTATAAGGATTTGAGGATAAACTTAGGAGGAAAGTCTCTTAGTGGTTTTAGACTATGAAAGCTTGAAGTTGCAATATCATTTCTTTTGAGGATCGAATCAAGCATAATGGTGGTTAGTTGTTGGGGTTAAGGATTTTAGTGGTTCTTTAAAGGTTACGTGGAAAAATAGTTGTTTTAAATGTTGGGCCCTAATGGGAATAATTACCTTGAGGAATTTTGGATTTGGATGACCAAACTTGAGGAATATTGTTATAAGCAAAAAAAAAAAAAAAAAAAAAAAAAAACCGATGTATTGAGAGTTTAGAAGAGATAGATAAATTGATTACGGTCACATTTGCCTATGTTTGGCAACAGTTAAGTGAAATAAGTTTTGTGTGACTAATCTCTTTGAGGTTTAGAGATTCAACTTTTGAGGATGAGAGGGTTCATTGTAAATAAGTGGGGGTAATGAATTTTTGGAATAAATTGGATTAAAGGATTTCATAGTGAGTCCTTTACTTTGTGGTTGTTAGCGGTCTTGTTTCCTTAATTATAAATATTTGATGGTGATTTCCAATAATAGTTTCGATGGACCTTAGAAGATTTTAATTGAATTGGAATAATTGGGAATTGCTACTCGATGTGGCATGCTTATGAAATATCTTGGTAGGAATCCGATGATTGAAATGTTGAGGATATATTGCACTCTCTTGAGGACTAGTTTACTTGTACAGTTAGTATTGTCGAGTTACAATCGACATTAGAATTTTCGTAGAGGGAAGATAGTATTGGGGTTCATCCTTCGTTCTTCTTTCTTCTTTCTTTCTTTCTTTCCTCTTTCTATTCGATTTATTCTTTCGAATATTCCGTTCCTTCTATCGAATATCAGTTCTGATAGGAAGATCATTAGAAGCTTTAGTTAGAAATTTTAGGCATAGATAGTAGAGTTATTATCCTTACTATGAAATTTTTAATTAAAAGTTTTTAGAAATGTTTTATGATTTCAAGTAGTTTACCGTCAAGGAGTGTTGAGACTTGTTATTGGAGACGTTCGATAACTAGTTTTCTCATTTATTGATGCGAAAATGTATCTTTTAAGTCTTTGATTTGGACGACGAGTTTTTTGACGGCCGACGAGAACCTTCCGTTTCATGGATAAGACCCTGTATTTTTATTACAAGGATATTCTTAACAGTTTTGAATTGACCTACATATATGTTACTTTCCTTCTTCTAAGTTTCGAGGACGAAACTTTTTAAAAGGAGGGGTGATTGTAACAACCCGAAAAGTACCCAATTTTTCTAGTAAAAAATATTTACTAACACTTTTCAGTAGAACTTAAGTTTTTAAAATAAGAATTTTTGTTCCGAGTCTTATTTTGAAATTCCGCGTTCGTATTTGGAATTTCTGAGAGATTTCATGAAAAGACTGTTTTTAGTCATCTTTGACTTTTCTTGACTTTTAAGTCGTCTTTGACTTTCCTTGACTTTTTAAAGTCGTCATTGACTTTTTCTTGACTTTTAAGTCGTCATAAATTTTTCTTGACTTTTAAGTCATTTTTGACTTTTCTCGACTTTTTAAGTCGACTTTGACTTTCGTTGACTTTTCCCGACTCGCCTTGTAAGTTTGAAGACCGAAATTTTCTTTAAAAAAATAATATTTTTGATTTATTTTTATTAAGATTTATTAGGATTTATGATAATTTAATATAATTATTTTTAATTTATTCGGAATTAAAGAATAACTTTTACGGTTTTAACCCAAACGTCATTTAACTATTCCCAGATCAACTTAAGTTCCGAAACACGACTTTGACATGAGTCACACGCCCCATGTCACTTTTTTTCCACTCATATTAGATCTTTTAATTAATATGATTAAACTAATAAAAATATCTAAGATATTTGTAACTTTATCGGTCTGTCAACTGAAACTCCGCAAATCGCGTAAAAACAGACCCGATTCCTTTCCAAATCACACGTCTCTTTTTCCCCTCTTAAGCCTTGATATTTTCTTTCTTTTCATTACTCACTAACAACTTTTCATTTTCCAACAAATCAACTTAAGATCAAATTAATCGTTCTTCATCGTTCTTGAACGTTCTTCGTCGTTCTTCATCCGTTCTTCGTCGTTCTTGAGCAAAATCATCATAAAACCTTCATTTCTTAATTAAATCCGTCCTAACTTATATTTCTAGAATCTCCTCTTCGCTCTCCATCTTCAAGTACGGTTTATTTTCAATTCCGACAAAATCGTTTTCAACACTTTAATTATGGAAAATCAAGTTTTAATTCTAATAATGTTTTTCTTGTCATTTCTTATAGGGGAAGATTTTGAAGACGAGTTTGGTGACTCGTATATTTTAGGAGGAAGACTAGAAGACGGGTTTCTTATTTCTTAGTTCTTATATTTTGGTGCTACTTGATTTTGTGCTAGCTAAGGTAACGATTCCGAGTTACTCGACGAATCAATGTTACGTACTTTAGTTGTTGTTTATGATTTACGGTTTTTAATTAGTAACATGATAAGTAATCGTTTTTATCATGTTGTATGAATTTATAATCATGTTGGTGTTCTTGACATATTCTTATGATTTCTTCATAATCATGATTTTAATATGCATGATGGTTGAATTGGATGTTAAAAATGGATGTTGTTAATTAAAATGTTGTTAGAATTAATTTGGGGTGGTGGTTGTTGTGGCCGTGTGATGTGGCCGTGGAAGGTGGCTGGAAACCGGACCCAAAACCAGCCGGTTCAGGCCCGGTCCAGACCGGTCTGGGTTGGTCCATGGTGGGTCCGGGTTTTGGTCATTGGGTTGTGTCGATGTTTGATGGTTTTGTTGTTGTTTTGACGGGTTTTAAATATGTTAAAGCATGCGGGAAATATAAAGAAACGGTTTTAAAAATGTCGACCCAAAACAGGCCCAAACCAGGCCCGTGGGCCCAGTCCAGGCCCATGTATGGTCCGGCCCAAAATCAGCCCGTGGGTCCCTCCCTTGGTCTCGTGACGGTTTTTGAGTTATTGCCATTTTATCGTGGTTTGTAATATTTAGCAAGTGGGAAATATTAATAAGTAAAATATTTAATTAAAAAGGTTTTTATAAAATTATTATTTCTCACATGTTAGAAATTATAATACAAGACCGTAGTTTAATTGGATATCATTTAAGTCAAGCGGGTTTTTGGTATGATATAATAATTCACATGTTAGAAGTTTTAATAAAATAACATGTAATGAATATGTTGATTTTTATGTCTAAGTCTAATTGGTAAAGACTCTGTTTCTAGCCGGTTTGACCAAACGGGTTTGGTCAAACTAAGATCTAGTCAGCCCCGTTTGACTGATGACCCGTCGCGGGACTCGGGTCGGGGATTTGTCTTCAGGTAAAGTTTTATTTTAATGAATGAATGAATAAGCCTTAGTAGATATGAGGCGATATGATATTTGAATATGATTTGTATGCAATTAGTCACATGATAGGAAGTTTTCCCGTGACTGTTTGAGTATATGGTTGGTGTCGTGTTGACTAAGTACCCATAGAGAATTATGAGTATATGGCGTCTTGACCATTCTAATTCTAAATGAGTATCTTGGCCCATGACATTGATAGGCCGTACTATCTTTAACGAGCATATGGAGTTTGCCGCTTGATAGCTTTTGTGTTCCCGGCTTGATGGATCTTCAAGTCGGGGCATGGCTGCCATGGTTTCCACTTTTGGAAATGGAGCCAGCTTTAGTACTAGCCAACCCTTTGATGGATCTTCTTAGGGGTACTAATGTGATTGTATCATGGGTCTTGGATGCGATGGATCTTCGCATTTCTCTAGGTCTGCGCAGTCTAGGTTTAGGGTTGAGTCGTATCTTGGACATGTTATTAGGGTAACCTCTGAGCTAAGATATGTGCTTTGGATCTGGGCCATGTTATTAGTGTAACCGCTGAGCCTAGATGTGTGCTTGGTATTTGGGCCATGTTATTAGCGTGACCGCTGAGCCTACATATTTAAGTATATCCTACCTCGTGGTATAGACTTGAGTTACAGAAGTCTTCTATTGACGGTGCTAAGAACTTATGCCTGTTTGTAGAAGTATTGGTCTTTCCTGTTTGATGATTCTATGAGTTTTAGAAGGTGAGATGCAAGCCGGCTAAGATTGATAGAGTTTGGATTACGGTTGTTAATGATTAACATGTTAGTGTTGATTAGGGTTTGAGTGTATCACGGCCATGTTTTGAGAGGGAAACCTCATGAGCTAAGCATACCGCCTTCCCTACCTCGAGTTAATAGTTTATATCGGTTTCACATGATATAGCTTTCACATGCTAGGTTATTTGTTGTTATCTGTTTCATAACATGAAAAGCTATCATATATGTTTAAGTTTTGTATTTTCCATATACATTGCTTTTATGTATTCATGTTTAATTAAACTCGACATTTCGTGGCTGGGAGAACTCGGAGTTACTCCCCACTGACTGTGGCTTCCGTGTTTATATTTAATGCGGTTGGCAGGTTTGTGATGCATACATTGGGTACATTGACGAGCTAGCGAGCGAAGTATTTAACTTGGACCTATATTCGGTTCTTAGATTGTATATTATTATACACTCTTTTATTTCTGTATTTATACGGGAAACTTGTCTCCCGTTTTGGATACTTTTTATGTATAATATTAATTCCGTTTTGTTATGACCCTTTTTCTTTAAGACACCTTCGTTATGATGAATATATTTAATGATAGGTTCTGGTTTTAAAATTTACCGATTTTCACTAAAGTGAACCTATTAGAAACGTATTCTCATCTTTTATTTATTTAAATTACTTGTTTTTTTCTTTCCGCAAATTTGAGGGTGTCACAAATATAACTTGACAAATTGTGCATTTTTTTATTTAATTTAAGGTGTTTATGTTCGATATATTCGTATTATAAAATAATCTAGAAAATGATGAAAATAAGCAATATCGTTATATCTAACATCGGTGAACTGTAAATAACACGATATTCATTCGCATTTACACATTTTAACTTAGCAAGTTTTAGCGACATGGTTTCGGCTCATGTTAGTTGAATGGGTTCGTAATTAAACAGGTACAATCTATCTTGAATTGGGCCAAATTGAGGAATAAACAAAGTCCAAACACTTCACATAATCCATCACAAATTCTATTTAAAATGGACACTATCCGTCTTAAACTTTACACGGGTCAATTACATATCAAATCACCCCACGTGTTCCCTGAAAAAAACGAAATTTTTTGTCTTTATTACCACTATATGGCTTTTGTTTGACCCGTCTTAAACTTAAGACGAATAGTACCATCTTGGACGGAGCTTACTGAGAATCCATGTGACAATCCTCGCGATAGCGGAAATAAAACATAACAAGCATGCAATTATATACCGGAAAATATGATATTTTTGAAACTTTTTACATGCCAAGGGGGAAAATACGAGGAGAGTCAAATAAATACAAACCAAAGTATAAAAATACTACAAGGAGACATAGTCTCTCAAAACGTAGTCAAAGCATAAATAAAGTCTAGCAAACTAGCTAAAAACGTCAAGGGGTGAATCATCAAAGGCCAACGCCCGCTAGCTCACACACGAATCCAAAAAGCAAGTAAAGATCCAACCATGCACCTGTACATTCAGAAAATATGAACGTCACAGTCAGTGGGTAGTAACTCCGGGTTCTCCCAGCCATATCACAAGTAAACATACATAAACAATAATTAAACATGTAGAAACATATATACAAGTGAATCATGTGAAGTACAAACATGCATTTCAAGATAATATGATATAAGTATGTGAAATACTAAAAAATAAGCTCCATGTTATGAACCGACTCGGGAATGACACCCTTAGGCAACTATATACACACTAGGGCTTGCATCTCACCGTTAGTCGCATATTCTTTATAAGGTAGAGACAAGACATACAAACCAATTCAAGGCATCCAACGCTTACAAGTAATCAAACATATACTCTCACGGTTAATGACACGCATTAGCACCATGTACATAGCAAGTATGATCAAAACACGTCCACGGGATAAACATTTCCTTGAACCATACACGATAAACATTTCGTATATGAAAGACTTATTTCCTCTTGGTAGGATGACGATAATAATACGTTCCTAGTCTAAACTTGGCCAGACTCTCGGAATAACATGTTCCGATTCGACATGCGATAAACATTTCGCATCCAAGACTCGATCAACACAAAGGACGTCGAGTACCCCAAATTCGGCTAAACTACACGAAAGAGGCGGAAAGAGTACAAGAATCATAGACAAGCGGTACGCTACATGCAATGACACCACCTTGCAAGGATATGACATTTTATGGCTGGGTCGATCAACGCATTGCGTTCACCTCCCAACAACGTCGTCATAACCCCACTAACAAATGCATAGAAGCATCAATGATACACCCCATCGCTCCGACATTCCAGTCTAACGAGGATAAGGGTGTAGCCGGGGAATGAGAGTTCAAAGCACTCAACGATTAGTGCTCAAGTCAATACATAAGGTAAACCGACTCAAGAGAGGACATATCAAAAACCGTCACAAATCATGTGATATAAACATAGGAGATTCTATATAATCTAAACATGAACATTAAATGTCATTACGTAAGTTTATAAGATAAACAAATCATACAAACTAATACATGTGAAGACAATGGGAGAAGAAATAAGAAAAAGACACAGGGGGTGCCAGCCGGTCAGGTAGACCGGCTGCCGGGTGGCCGGATGGCAATACGGCAACACTTAACAACAATAACAATATACAGGGGACTCCCAGCCGGTGGGTGTGACCGGCTGCCGGCTACCCGGCTGGGGGTCATAGAACAATTGAAAAAGTGAAGAAAAAGGGGAAGAGGGGAAGTCTCAGCCGGTGAGATCGACTGCCGGGTGGCCGGCTCAGACACGCATCCTAACAAAATATCAACCAAACTTATAGGTGTGCCCAGCCAGTTGGGGGTACCGGCGGCCGGTCGGCCGGCTGAGACTCATACTTCACCAGAATCACGAAATTGTCCAATTTCACATCAGGGGGTTCCCAGCCGATTAGGGTGACCGGCGGCCGGTCGGCCGGCTGGGACAACATACTCGAAAAACAAACTTCAACATCAACCAATAGTCAAAATCCTTTGATACCCGTTTAATTCAAACATCATTTATCAACAACAAACCCCATTTAATCCATTCTAAACATGACCAATCATTAGGCAAGATCAATTAATAAGGCAATAAAGGCACATTTATTACTCAACTCAATTTCAAGCATGATAAGTATACATAATTAACAAGATAAATGTAACTTAGCATAAGATTAGTGAAACATAAGCATATGAGGTGAATTCATACATATAGATGAACAACTAACATTTATCTATATGAAATTAAGGCAAAGATTCCATATTTCACTACATACAACTAGAATCAACACTTAAAAAGACATATTGATATCGAGTAACCCTTCACCGTTACCTTTTTGCGTCTTCACTCGTCTTCTAGCTCTTCCTCCACTAGAAAGTAGTCCTTGCCAGGATCTTGAAGGTCTCCTCCTACAAATTTATATAAAAATATAACTATTTCACCTTGAGAAAAATATGAGAAAACGAAGGTGACAAAGACGAAATTTTTATTACCTTAATAGAAAGAGAAGAAGAAGAACTAGACAAGAATTGCTGAATTTGTGTAAGAATTGAGTGAAATATGGTAGGATTTGTGTGGAAAGGTTTTAGAGTTCAACAATGGTGAGGGAGGTTAGGGTTTTGTGTCTTTGTGAAGATGAAGATGATGAATAGTGTGCTGAGATTTTGAGTGGAAAAATGTGAGTATGGGTTGGTCTTTTGGGTGGGTTGAAGGGATTCATTGGCCCAAAATTGCAACGTAAGGCCTACTCACATGAAATTTCGAGTAGAGTGCGATTATGGACCCGGATTTGCTAGATTATACACGGAAAGCTATATTCTAATCTAAATCTAAAATTAAGCTATCTAAATCTAATATATTATTTTTAAATTACGACGGCTAAGATTACGGGTCTAACAATCACCTCACCTTTTAAAAAGTTTCGCCTTCAAAACTTGAGCGAAAGAAGGATACCTTAGTCGAATAGGCTTGGATACTTAGCACGCATGGTAGCTTCTGGTTCCCACGTCTCTTCCCACATCTCCAAAAAACCTTCACTAATGGCACCACCTTGGTTCTCAACTTTTTGTCCATGCAATCTAGAATGCGGATTGGCTTCTCTTCAAAGGACAAATTCGGTTCGATTTCAGGAATTTCGACTTGGAGAACATGGCTCGGGTCACTAATGTACTTCCTCAATTGAGAAACATGGAAGACATCATGAACTTTGCCCAAATTCAGGGGCAAGTCCAACTTGTTTGTTACGGCACCAATTATTTTCACAATGTCAAAGGGTCCAATGTATTTCGGGCTCAATTTACCCTTTACACCAAACCTCTTAACACCCTTCATCGGAGATACCTTCAAGAACACTTTATCTCCAACTTCAAACTCCAACGGTCTTCTTCGGACATCGACATAGGATTTCTGTCGGTCTTGAGCAGCTTTCATCCTATCACGGATGACCTTCACATGATCAATGGTCTAAAAAAGGACATCGAGATCTAGATCACGAACATCACTCAGTTGATCCCAACAAATAGGGCTTTGGCATTTCCTTCCATAGAGAGCTTTGTAAGGAGCCATCTTGATCGAGGCATGGTAACTTTTTGTTGTAAGAAAACACCACCAAAGGGAAAACTTTTTTCCCAATTAGATTGGAAGTCGACGGCACAAGCTCTAAGTAAATCTTCCAAAGTCTGAATAGTCCTCTCAGTCAGACCATCGGTAGCGACATGGAAAGCGGTACTCATCAACAACTTACTATTCAAGGCTTCTTGTAAAGCCTTCCAAAATCTTGAACAAAACCTCGAGTCTCGGTCGGATATGATCTCCTTGAGAACACCATGATATCTGACGATCTCATCAACATAGGCTTTGGCTAGTCGATCTAAGCTTCAAGTCTTTTTGATCGGCATGAATCTGGCACTCTTGGTCAAACGGTCAAGAATAACCCATACGGCATCTTTACTTCCAACGGTTCTTGGCAAGGCCATGACGAAATCCATAGAAATAGATTCCCACTTCCATAGTGGAATATCCAAAGGTTTTAGCAATCCACTAGGCATCTTGTGTTCGATCTTCACTTGTTTGCAAGTAAGGCATCTTCCAACATAGGACACAACATCACCCATCATATTCGGCCACCAAAATTGTAGCTTCAAGTATTTATACATCTTATCACCTCCTGGGTGGATAAAGTAGGAAGAAAGGTGAGCTTCATCAAGAATTCGCTTCCTCAAGTCAAGAGCATTAGGCACGAACAATCGGTCATGGAGTCGAAGGACACCTTTGTCATCAATATTGAATTCTTTAGCTTTTCCTTCTAGAAGTTTGGCTTGAACGGACATGTAGGTAGCATCATCAACTTGGCTTTCGCGGATCTCGCGGAGATGAACGGGTTCGGCAACCATGGCATTAACATAATCAAATCCTTGCTCCACAAACTCCAACTTCAACTTTCGAAACTCGGCATAGAGATCATCGGGTAGCACCCGAATAGCATTCAAGGTATGAGAAGATTTCCTACTAAGAGCATCGGCAACAACATTGGCCTTCCCTTCATAATATAGCAACTCAAAATCATAGTCATTCACCAATTCCAACCATCTTCGTTGTCTCATACTCAACTCCTTTTGAGTAAATATGTACTTCAAACTCTTGTGGTCGGTCTAGATGCAACAATGAACATCAATAAGATAGTGCCTCCACACCTTCAATGCATGGACAACGGCGGCTAACTCAAGATCATGAGTAGGGTAGTTCACTTCATGAATTCTCAACTGTCTCGAGGCATAAGCAACCGCCTTCCTATTTTGCATAAGCAAACAACCCAATCTCAACTTTCATGCATCACAATAGACACCAAAGTCTACACCATCTTCAGGTAAAGTCAACACCGGAGCAGTAGTCAACCTTTTCTTTAACTCTTGAAAAGCGGCTTCACAAGCTTCGTTCCAAACTAATTTGGTCTCTTTCTTCAACAATTGAGTCATCGGTCTGGCAAGCTTTAAGAAATCCTTGACAAAACGGCGGTTTTAACCGGCTAAACCAAGAAAACGTTGGACTTCACTAACGTCGGTTGGACTCTTCCAATCAACCACGGCTTCAATCTTAGAAGGGTCTACCATAACGCCTTCTTTGGAAATCACATGTCCAAGAAAGGACACCTTAGGTAACCAAAATTCACACTTGGAGAATTTGGCAAACCACCTTTGACGACAAAGGACACCCAAAATAGTCCTAAGATGATTAGCATGCTCTTCTTTGGTCTTGGAGAAAACAAGAATGTCGTCGATGAAAACCACTACACATTTGTCAAGAAACTCACTAAAGGCGCGGTTCATTTGATCCATGAAAATAGCAGGAGCATTAGTCAAACCACATGGCATCACCTTGAACTTAAAGTGACCATATCTTGTAATAAAAGCAGTCTTCGGGATGTCGGCATCACGAACGGGAATTTGATGGTATCCGGATCTCAAACCAATCTTGGAAAAGGTAGAAGCACCCTTCAGTTGATCAAACAAATCCTCAATTCTTGGCAAAGGATACTTGTTCTTGATTGTAACTCGGTTCAACTCACGGTAGTCAAAGCAAACTCTCATAGAACCATCCTTCTTCTTCACAAAGAGAACGGGAGCACCCCAAGGTGAGGCACTCGGTCGAATGAAACCCTTTTCTATCATCTCATCAAGTTGCTTCCATAGCTCATTCAACTCGATTGGAGCCATACGGTATAGAGCTTTAGCTATGGGTCCAGTTCCGAGCATAAGATCAATGGAAAACTCAACATCACACTCGGGAAGGATCCCGGACAAGTCTTCGGGGAACACGTCAAAAAAACTCGCGTACTATCGCTACATCTTCAATCTTGGGCAAGGAGGTAGATATAGAAGTCACAACACACTAGAATGCTTGGTGACCTTTTCTTACCATACTCACCAACTTCATTGCGGAAACCAAATGCACACCCATTCAGGGAATGGGATCCCTTATAGGTTATTCTAACTCTTAAAGGACTCTTAAGGTAGATCTTTTGATCTCTACACTCGAATCTAGCATGGTACAAAGCTAGCCAATCCATACCTAGGATTACATCAAACTCTCCTAAGGGAAACTTAAGGAGATTAGCGGTAAAGATGGTCCTCACAATAGAGATAGGGACATTAGGGTAAAGAGTAGAACATAAGATAATTTCTCCGGATGGTAAAGATATGGGGGCATCCTCACTAGAAGTAGGTTCGATAGCTAACTTATCAATATAAGTTGAAGACACAAAAGACATAGATGCGCCGGTTGTGGGAAATATCGGTATACTTCCCTATAAATTTTTCGGATTATAATGAAATTATAACTATATGAATTTCTAGTCATAAATGAAATTGCATAATATAAACAAGAGATTAAGAAATAACCTTCGATCCTAGAAAAAGGCCTAAGAACAAATACCAAAGTAGGTATTCTCCTAATCATAACACCCAAGATGGTTCAAGAAATGCCTTCGTCGTGCTAGAACGAATACCCAAAAATTACTTCTAATTTTATGTGTATATTGATGATGAATATGGAGATGATTATAGGAGTAGAGTACCTGATTATAGGAGGATTGTTGAGCAGGGTTGGAGGATGAATGTGTCAGGTGTGCCTATGTTTCAGGTTGTAACTAAATTAAAAAAGCTTAAACATCACCTCAATGAGCTGAATAAGAGTATATTTTCTGATGTAGAGAGAAATGCTGAAGTTGCTCATGAACTTTTGATTGATTGTCAGAGGAAATTGCAATTCGATCCTACCAATACTCAGCTCATGGACACTGAGCATCAAACTAGACTCAGTTCCATTATGTTAGGTCAGGCTAAATTGGACTACCTTAGACAGAAAGCTAAAGCTACCTGGGCTAAAGATGGAGGTATTAATTCTGCAGTTTTTCATAGGCTTATTAGAAATCGCCAGATTCAAAATAAGGTCTTTCAGATCACAAGGAATGATGGAGTGATGTACAAGAACCCTGAGGATATTCTAAAGGCTTTCAAAGAGTACTATAAGGAACTTCTAGGCAGTAGTGGTTCCATATCTCATTACTATCCTAATATTATGAAGAATGGTAATAGGGTCAATCAGGAGGAGTGGAGTGCAATGTGTCAAATCCCTACTGATGCTGAAATCAAGCAGGTAGTCTTCTCCATCCCTGAGGATAAGAGTCCTGGGCCTGATGGGTACTCTAGTGGTTTCTTTAAGTCTAGTTGGCACATTATTCATGGTGATATTTGCACAGCAGTCAAAAATTTCTTTACTTCTGGAAATCTTCTCAAAGAAATCAATTGCACTAATATTGTATTAATCCCTAAGATTGAGAACCCCAAATCTGTCAAAGACTTTCGTCCTATAGCATGCTGCAATATTCTATACAAAATCATCTCAAAGATCATGTGCAAAAGGCTTTCTGAGGCTCTGAAACATCTTATTAACCCTGCCCAGTCTGCTTTTATAAAGGATAGAAGTATTATGGGGAATATAGTGATTAGCCAGGACTTGATTAGGCTATACACTAGGAAACAGGCTTCACCTAGATGTATGATAAAGGTTGATCTGAGGAAAGCATATGACTCAATTGAATGGGAATTCATGCAACACATTCTTAATGATCTGAACTTCCCTAAGCATTTTATTCATCTAATTATGCAGTGTGTCACTACTGTAATGTATTCCATTGTGCTTAATGGATATCCTTATGGGTTCTTTCATGCAAAGAGAGGGATGAGGCAAGGTGATCCCCTCTCTCCTTTATTGTTTACAATCTGTATAGAATATCTTAGCAGAATTTTGAATGTTATAGGAGATATGCCTGGTTTTAAACATCATCATCTTTGTAAAGGAATGAAACTCACACATCTAATGTTTGCTCATGATTTACTTTTGTTCTGCATAGGAGATATTCAATCAGTTTCTATGATTGTAGAGGGTTTCTATAGCTTCTCAAAAGCTTCTGGTTTACATATCAACAAGGATAAATCTGAATTGATGATGAATGGGGTTTACTCTGATATAGAGAATGCTATTCTGGGGATCGAATACTGGTTTTAAGAAGGGACATCTTCCTTTCAAATATTTAGGTGTAATAATCTCTCACAAGAGGCTGTCTAGGATGGATTGTAATATCTTGGTAGAAAAAATGATGGCTAGGATTAGAGGCTAAAACAAGAGGAAAATCTCATACATGGGTAGGCTTACATTGGTGAAATCTGTTCTGAGTGTTGTGCATAATTACTGGGCTCAACTGTTTATATTACCTGCAGGGGTAATGGATAAATTGAATGTCCTTTGTAGGAACTTTCTTTGGGAGGGGGAGGGTACCTATTCAAAGGCCCCTTTGGTGGCTTGGAATACTCTCTGTCAAGGGAAGGACTATGGAAGTTTGGGGCTGGTAGATAGCAAGATTTAGAATAAGGCAGCTGTAGGAAAACTAGCATGGTGGATTGTGATGAAGAAGGACCATCTTTGGATAAAATGGATTGATAAGGTTTATATGAAAGGGCAGAGTTGGATAACTTACAAGCCAAGCAGCTCCAGCTCTTGGGCTTGGAGGAAAATCTTTGAAATCCTTAGCCTGTTTAAACCTGCTTTTCTGCAAGGGAAATGGATGGAGGATGAGGAGGATTACAAGATAGTTCAGGGCTATGAATGGCTTCTAAATTCTGACAGGAACAGAGTGCAGTGGAGAAATGTTGTTTGGAATAGATTGAATACTCCAAAACACAGCTTTATCAGTTGGCTTCTGCATTCAGAGCGATTGCTTACTTTGGACATGCTTAATAAGATGGGAGTTTGTCATGAAACTAATTGTTACTTGTGTGGGGAGTATGATGAAACTCATAGGCATTTATTCACTGAATGTCAATATACTAAGCAATGTGCAGCTAAACTAGGGGATTGGATAGAGGTATGTCCTAGAGCAGGTATAGATACTTAAAAAATTATGAAACTCAGGCATGTCTCAGGCTTTGTAAGGAAGTTGTACTTCTCAATAGTGACTGCTCTACACTATGAAGTCTGGATGTCTAGAAATATTTGCAGAGTTGATAAGTATGTGAGAAGTCCTCAGTATATGATGCAGGGAATTATTCAGCAAGTAAGGTTACGACTGATAGTTATTGAGCTGGGTAGGATAAGTGTGGGCGATGTTCAATGGTGCAAAGATCATCAGCTTATGTTGGTTGATGGTTGATTAGGATGTATTGATTGTAATATTTCATATAATTCCTCATGTAATTGGTGATGCCATTTGGCATGGTGCTAATATATTTACATTTTCACCCAAAAAAAAATATGGAGATGAATGAGAGAGTTAAAAATCAGAATTTTCCTCCTCTTTTTCTTTTGTGTGTGCCGTGAGATTAGAGTAGTGACTAGGGTTTTTATTTTTCTTTTTTTTCTCTTCTTGTAGCCGTGAGATCCAAGAGCCAAAGAAAAAAACCTAGTTTCCTAATTTCACACAACCTCTATTAGGCAGTTAGCATCTCATTTAATATGTACATAATATAATATGTATTCTAATTATTACTAGTAATGGACCGTTACATAAACCGAGTAATGCCGGACCAATACACTATAATAATATCGTGTAATACATATCCGCCAACTTAAATATAACAGTTTATATTTAGTTTAGACCAACATTATATACATTAATTAAATATAACATTTTATATTCAATTACCAGCTAACATTATTTAATCGTTATTAAATAATCGTATCATCATCACATTGACTAACCTTTTAGTCAAATACATCGACTAACCTTTTAGTCATTTAATAAGGCATCACTATGATTATTTTCTCAAATAATCACATCTCTCAAACACATCATATAGGTGTGACTTTTAGGGATCAGTTGATCACCGCCATCTGTATGACAATAACGTCAAACTTATCTAGCAAGCCAACCGTTATCGATTAACGTTAATCAACTGATTATAATACAAAGTATAATCTGTGAACCTTAGCTGTTATCACACTAACTGTGGAAGACACTAGCTCCAACAATCTCCCACTTGTCCTTACAAGTGTATGTGCGATAACCGATTCTCATATCCTAAAATTTCTCCCACTCAATGTAAAACAATATTCAAAGTCCGCATTCACAAAGGTCGTATTTTACAAGTGATCAGTATCAAGAGTGGTTTTCCCGACTAGAGAGTAACTCAACTGATAAACGAATCATTATTCGAGCATGGCCATGCATTTCAGTTACTACTCCTCGAGTGGCCCTGAGAAATAACACAACCTGATAAAGGGTTGGATATTTTCCTCAACTCGAATCCTGCAGATGTAAGCACAGTATGAAATGACCCAGTAAAAATCTGCTTGGCCTCCTGTTACGGTCGACCGTGAGAAAGAAACCAAAGTCACCCAAAAACTACCTTAATCTCAAGAGACAGTCGATAGACAAAAGAATCGACTCTAGGAACACTATGGACGTCCAATCCACGACCTGGCACCGAATGTTGTTAAACATTTAGGACTCCATAACGTCGTCACGAATTACAATGTCCTACGAGGTATCCTTATAACTCGTATTTGTGATCGATCAGTCAACAGTTGGACTTATGGCTCGTTG
>JAIUZE010014618.1:0-11305 GCA_022085475.1 Heliosperma pusillum | reverse complement strand
AATTGTTGGTAAGACCAACCATCTTAGTAATTGTTTGTTTGATTAAATTGCATTGTCTTGATGAATTTGGTTGATTTGTCTTGATATTTGTTGATGCAACTTGAAAGATTGTAACTTTGGTTTAAAAGTTAGAATCTTTTGAGTGGAATTTGGGTTATTATGTATTTAGAACATGGTTTAAGGTTTTAGTTCATGAATCTAGCATGCTTCTTTGGTTTTGTGCTTAAAGCTTGCATCTTTATTTATGCTTATGGTTTAATAAGTATGGGTTTAGTTGTATTGGGTCATTTTTGGATGGTTTAATTCATGGTGGCTAATTCTTAGAAGTTTTTGCTATAGATAATTAGAGAAGGGAGGAAAGGAGGGAGCTTTACTTTGTTAATTGTGGGGGAACTTGGGATAATTGCACTAAGTAGTTTTTCCTTATTTGAATCTTTGATTAATTAGGTTGTTATTGGTGATTCTAGGATTGATAATCTTTTCTCATGAAAAACTTTCTCCCTATTTGTTATCTACATGTTTACCATTGTGAATATCATAGTTTGTAAGTAATTCTAGTCTTTGTTTCCATTAGTGTTTAATTTGTGGTTAGATTTATTAATTTGTTTAATCGGTTTTTAGCAAGAGTCTAGATTAGATTATTAGCATTCACCGCCTTCTCTTGGGTTCGATCCTTATCTTACCTTTACTACCCCTTTACTTAGGATAGTTTGAGTCTAGATATTGGTTTTATAAATTGTTATTTGGCATAGCTAGTTTCCGGAATTAACGACCCCGAAAATAAGCCCGTCAGTTAGTCTAGAAAACAAGTTTGGCAGACGACAGTTTCTGCCGTCATGCTTCCGAAAATCACATAGAAATCACATAATGTACATGTAGCATATTGGTGGCCTAAACTGGCGCAAAAACGGGCTACCCCCTTCAAAAAAAGGAAATGTATAGGTGTTTGAAATGAGCAGACATGTGTGAGTGTTTGAAATGACCAGACATGTGTAAGTGTTTGAATGACCAGACATGTGTAAGTGTTTGAAATAAAAGAAAGAAAGAGGAGTGAAATGATTCCCCTAAAAAGGAAAATGAAAATAAATAAGGGTGCTCATTTGGCGGCCATGCCGTCTTCCGTCTTGAAAAACGAACCTGCCAAGGATTAGGAAATGAAATTAGTTAAGAAACTGACGAGATTTTCCTTTTATATTCTTATCGAATTTCAAATGCAAATGTAGATGTCCTTCTATTTACATTTAAAATAATGACGGGTTGAATCCTCTGAAGGATTGCCTACGTATTCACAAAAAATGAAATCAAGCCATGTGCGTAGCTCGAAAAAATGTAAAAGAATAATCGTTCGAAGTAAGAGCTTGTAATGAACTAAGAAAAAGGTAGCTTGGGATTTGTACTTGACGATATGAGGATATCCAAATGTCAAAATGCAATATATGACCGGAAAAGCGAACTTGACAAGGATTAGGGAATCCAAGATTGATATCGTTCCTCAGACTGGCTTGGCACATATTGTAGACATATGGTAACTGCGAATTGATTCCTCAGATTGATATCATTTTATATATAGTTTAACTCTCTATTTTAGCTCGGTTAATTAAGTTATTGCACTTCTATTAATGTGTTTATGAGCAAATTCCGTGTTCTAGGTGTTTTCATTGCATTTTGTAGAAAATAAAGCATTCGGTAGCTTTGTCCCGTCAAATTAGCATTCATCCAAGTTCACGAGGCTAATAAGAGCAAGTCTTGATCATGCAAAGGTGTTCCGGAAAGCATAGTGACGTTTGGGGAAGAAATTGGAAATCTCGAGCATGAAGAAACAAACTTTGGTTGGTGTGCAAATAAAGAAATGAAGTCCAAGTAAAAGCCCAAGATAAGAGCTTGCATTGGATGCCAAATGACCCCTAGGATGCCTTAGACGGACTCATGAATATGCAAGCTGTAACACACTTCTTTTCCGCTATAAATAATATTAATTTTTACTAGTTAAAAAGTTAATCTAAAATATTTATAATAATTATAAGCCGTCTTATTTAATTAACTCGATAATTTGCTATTTTAAAACCTTTTATAATTATGAGGTCACTAGACCACTTTTATATTTACAAAAAAAAAAAGAGAATGTAATGATTAATTTTTATCGTCTTATTGTTTCATTAAGGAAGTTTGTAATTGATTTATATTAGATAGCCTTATTTTATTATGGTGCTAGACCGTCTTGAGACGGAACTTAATCGCTAAGCTACTGCCTAAAAACCGTAACCGATATAGACCAAGTCAATAAATGAGCTGTTAGAAAATAACCCGTATCCCGTTGTTAGCTCATAATACCTCTCGTTCAGTTAGAAGCGTAATATATTAAATAACCTCGCGCAACCATTTAGACGTACTCCCCTCAAACTCCTTCATTCTATCATTCTTGTTTGGCTTATCAAACTTTCAACTTCGTTAGCTCCGTTCTCATTCGTTTCTCATTCATTTTCCTTGATTTTTGTATCATTCTCTTCATCTCGCGGTAAGATTTCTATCCGTACCAATAATGTCCCAGCGTTTTACTCGTACACTTTTTCCCACGTTCGTAAATATAGTCGTTCTAATGTCGTTTCGGTTCCGTTGCGACATAGGTTCAAACTTGGACGACCCGGGCACCGATACTTTCGAGGTTGACGACTCTATTGAAGATTAAACGCTAAAAGGTAACGTAGACGACTGTTCTCGGTATTGCGTCGCGGTTTATCAGTCTTGTATGCTAGAGTGGTCGATAATTGTTCAAGTGATTTACGTGCTCTATTGTGATATGTTGTTGCTTGTTAATTCGTGAGGTGGTGCGTGGTTTGGTTCGAACCCGAGAGATTCTAAGTGCGTTCATTGTTAATCGTTAATCGAGTTTTAGTTCTATGATACTATGATTATGGGCAAAGGTGCAACTACTAAGTTGAAAATATAATTTGACGTATGAAGATTACCCCTCATTTTTTTGGCCAGTGTCCGTTTATTTACTTGTCTTGTTCATTCTTGGTGTACTTGATTGATCATGTTGAGAATTTGGTGGACTTGGTGATGGGTTAAGTAGTTACCGTCCCTTGTAGTTGTTTACTGTAATATGGAGTAATAAGATAGTGGTGGTGTACCTAGTTATTAATGGATGGATGATCCACGTGAGTTTTACGTATTAAAAGGTAAAGTTCTTGTCCATTTGTTATGATCATTGGATATAAAGAAGCAAGTCATTAGAAGTTTTGCGTATTAACATATATATGATGTATCTCTTGTAATTTATTGAATTATCGTGGGCTCATATTTAATAGTTAACTAGCTAAAGTAAGGGCGTCTTATAATGCCCGCTTCATGGTATTCTAGTATCCGGGGTACTGGCCGGTCTAGACTGTTTGGGTCATCCTATTAGCCCGAGTGTAGCAAGCTAATTTGGATGTCTATGGGTCATCAGCCCGAGTGTAGCAAGCTGGTGATAGTCGAATCGGGATAGCTATCCCAAGAGTGTGGCCATACTTAGACTAGGACCGTATATTTATCGTTGTCCTACCATAGTGATAGGGTAACAGTGATAGGTTGCCTTGACGTTTCATCTTACTAAGTGGTAACTGATTGAATATGTTGGTTTAGTAAGGTTATAGATGTTTAATGAGATATTTAATTCATTTACTTTGAGATGATAAGTAAATTAATGAGTTCATATTCTAATTTAACAATTTATTAACTTGTGTGTCTATTGTACATTATTAATTCATCTAAAGTTTACTTGGTTGCTTTATCGTGATGTAATATGACTGGGAGGACGTCCGAGTTACTCCCGACTGACTGTGGCTGTCATTCTTATGACTGACAGGTGGATGATGGTTGCTTATTTTGTGGTTGGAAATTTCTGAGTGAGCTAGCGAGCGCATTGTTTAGCGCACTCTGTAGTTATTTTCATTAAGACATTCATTATCGTTTTGTTAGGGGTATTTATTCCCCGAGAACATTGTATTTTTATTTGAATACTTCAGTTTTTGTTTAATAGCTACTGCGGTTTCAGGGTGTTTCCGTCACCTTGAACTTAATTTTTACTCTTGTTTTACCGCGGTTGTTACAACCAACTGTAACAACCGCGGTAAAACAAGAGTACAAATTAAGTTCAAGGTGGCGGAAACACCCTGAAACCGCAGTAGCTATTAAACAAAAACTGAAGTATTCAAATAAAAATACAAGGTTCCCGGAATGTGCATGAGTGAGGACAAAATGCGCTGGAAAGGACCCGTGTTGATCTGTGGGCCATGTACACAGCCTGGAGAGCTATCATGAGTGACCGCTCCCGACCCAAGGTTTGGGCCGGGGTGTTACAAATGGTATCAGAGCAACCCTGCGACCGTGTGGTGATGGAGCCAGTTGTTATACGCTCCTGGAGGCAGTTGTTATACGCTCCATTGTGATCACCCACCTAGCGGGGGAGGATTCTGGGTTAGCGGTTATGCTCCCAAGCGCAACGAGGACGTTGCGTTCTTCAAGTGGGGGTGATTGTAACACCCCACATTTGTTGAAGAGGTCCATTGATAACTTTAAATGACTAGTGCTTAAAGGGATTGTAAGTACTACTCATATCAACATAGTGCAAAAAAAGTATATAAAGCTATCCAAATCTATATGGTTGTCCATGCAAAAGAACTCAAAAGTTAAGCGTGCTTGACTGAGAGTAGTCTTAGGATGGGTGACCTCTTGGGAAGGTTCCCGGGATGTGCATGAGTGAGGACAAAATGCGCTGGAAAGGACCCGTGTTGATCTGTGGGCCATGTACACAGTCTGGAGAGCTATCATGAGTGACCGCTCCCGACCCAAGGTTTGGGCTGGGGTGTTACACAAGCATTGGATTCTGCATCATCATAAAGCAAGAAGTTAAGACGGAATTAAGACAAAAACCCGGATACCCACGGCCCCAATCGGGGTTTGACTCCCATAGGTGTTTACGTTATGCTCATATTTTATTATAAATAGGAGCCTTAATTCGTCATTAGGAGAGCATCTTGGACATCATTCTACACTCTAAAAACACTCTTTTACATAATATCATTAGTCATTAGATTAGGTTTAGAATAGTTTAGTTTTCTTTAGTTGTTACAAATAATTCCTTTAAGTATTTCAGTTTATATTAGAAGTTCATTTGCAAGTTATTTGTTTCCATTGTGTTCTTCGATTCCAAGTTTTATTTCCTTTGTTGAGGTAATTCTATTTCTTGTATTGTTTTGTTATTTCCTTTGTCATTTCAATTATTAGTTAGTTATCATGTTTACTTGATCATTTGTTATTAGATTAGTTATCATTATGCAAGACTAGTGTAGAGTCTATTGATCGAATAGGAAAGAGGGGGGGGGGTGAATTGAGTATTAAAAACTAGCGCCACTTTTTCGATTTATATGATGTGTAATTAGTTAGTTGATTTTATGGACTAAAATCAACTAACTAATTAATCAAAGTAATATGGAAGTAACGAAATAACGAAAAATAAAGAAAGACACAAGAGGTTTTAGAAGTGGTTCAGTTTCACAAATCGAAACCTACGTCCACTATTCTCGTTTAATAATCTTTAGTACCTTTCTCCGGATTACAAAAATTATCAACCCACTCGTATAATCAACTATGATTATAACTCAAGGTGAGTATCGCTAAATACTCTATACTATCTTACGCTAATAAGAAAGTACAATATAACTCACAAGGATTCTCGTTAAAGAATAAGTAAGATTATGTGATGTACTATTATCCAATAACTATTTCACGCGAGCGATTGATAATAATTGATGCATGACTTTTTCTAAAAACCAAACAATCGAAATAATAAATATTTTGCTCAAAGTTTGTTTAAAATCAATTTGTAAAATTCTCTCAATGTGTATAAAAGTTGTTATGAATGATTGATATGAGAGGAGTATTTATAGTAGAAGCAAAGGAGATATAAAATCTAAAACCCTAACTTTCTCTTTAAGAAATATATTTATCTTCAATATCTCAAAATATTGTTGTAAAGATATTATTAGAATCCTAAGTTGATGTAAACAAGGGAACGTGTCATAGATACCGATTTCCTCATCATCACGCAACCCTAGGTGTTTGCCTATGAGCATGCAACCCTAGGAGGCACAAACCCTAGGTTTCACGAAATCCTAGGTGGTACAATCACTAGGTGGGCTTATTAGGTTAACAACAAATTGAGATAGAATATATTAGAAACCCTAGGTAGCATGACAACTCATAAGTTGTATTACTAACCAATGGAATCTCATAAATACATCATCTATTAACACTTTTGATAAATATAAATCTCTTTTTGAAAACATTTAAAGATTTATTTCCAAAATCATGTATCAACTTTATCATTCAAAGTTATAGGTTAAAGCTATAACTTTGAACTTAGTATGTAAAGTTATAAGTGAGTCATAACTTTACTTACATAAAAATAACTCTAATGAATTAGTTACCGAATGACGACCTATACTATCTAATCTTTACAAAGATCTTCAGTATACGGATCATCTCTTCATCTTGATCACAAAGACCCTCCATCTTGAATCTTGTGTTATTTGAAGCAGATTTCCTTGAATTGTTTCTTCAATGTTATAGCCAAGGTAGCTATAACTTTGCATATAAACTTCCAAAGTTATACCTCAAGCTCCTATAACTTTGTCTCACATAAATCTTCAAAGTTATGTCTTAAGCTCCTATAACTTTGATCTCCTTTCTTGTAATTGTTGTTAGCTATGATAAGACTAAAGCACACAATTACATGCATATGATATATCAATTAAAGCACATTATCAAATATATACATGTCATTATCAAAACTATAAAATAGGTCCAACAAGTAGTTACTTTGACTAGGGAATTAGGGAAGTCATGCATAAATAATATTTGCAATTGTTGTAATGAGAAGTTATGATATCAAATAGTTGTTTCTATCACATGCTTGCATTGTATTGTTAGTCTTTGATTACTGATCACAATCCTTGATTAAATTCGTTAATACTTTCTATAAGTTGCGAGGCACGGAATTATAATGATAATTTAAGCACTCCCATAGGTGTTTAGGTTATGCTCCTATTAATTTTATTATAAATAGGAGCCTTAATTCGTCATTAGGAGAGCATCACGGACAACATTCTACACTCTAAAAACACACTTTTATATAATATCATTAGTCATTAGATTAGGTTTAAAATAGTTTAGTTTCCATTAGTTGTTACAAATAATTCCTTTAAGTATTGCAATTTATACTACAAATTCATTTGCAAGTTATTTGTTTCCATTATGTTCTTCAATTCCTAGTTTTATTTCCTTTGTTGAGGTAATTCTATTTCTTGTATTGTTTTGTTATTTCCTTTGTCATTTCCAATTTTCCACAATTAGTTAGTTATCATGTTTACTTGATCCTTTGTTATTATATTAGTTATCATTATGCAAGAGTAGGGGACTTTGTCTAGGGAATTAGGGAAGTCATGCATAAATAATATTTGCAATTGTTGAAATGAGAAGTTATGATATCAAATAGTTGTTTCTATCACATGCTTGCATTGTATTGTTAGTCTTTGATTATTGATCACAATCCTTGATTAAATTCGTTAATACTTTATATAAGTCGAGAAGCACATAATTGAATTAGACTAAGCATGTGTAAGTAGGTTGACCTAGCCAAAGCGAGAGTTTGTTAGGACCCGATTATGGTTGTCACTAATATCGAGAGGTGGGTGTCTTTAGCGTAAACAATTATCGTTATTATCAATTTCCTAGTTTGACTTGAGCATTTACATAATTTTCATGTGTGACCCGACCTCCCTAGACTTTTCCTTTATTATTATTTTTGTTTCATAAACCCAACCAAACCAATCAATAACCGAATTTGATAGAATTCACCCAATAACAACTTGTATAAAAACTCCCGTCTACTTGTTTTCGACCCCTATTAGTACATTCATTTGTGTCTAGGGTATTTATCTTTGATTAGGTGTGTGATAGTCTATCAGCACACTAGCATCAGGAATGTCTGAGGAGGAAGCCTAGTTTCTATGGCAACAATTCGGCCTTCAATGGCATTGAGGCGAGCATAAGCTTGGTCCTGACTTGTTTGGAGACGGATGAGCGCAGCTAGGACTAGATCATTACCATTCAGGTTTGGATCGGCTAGATGAACACTTACTTGACTAGTTCCCGGCATCTTGCAAACTGAGGTAAGAGACCAAAGACGGATCAAAACACGATCGACCATTCTAGCACACTTACTCAAAAGGACTCGACTTGTGAAGTGGGAGTGTGCCACTATGTTTAAGTGAGTTTTTAAAATGACTAGTTTTGAAATGTTTGTCCTATACAACCGTAGTGTGGTTGTAGGAGTGATAACTCGAAGTGGATAATGACTCGACTTGTGAAGTGGGAGTGTGCCTGTAACAACCCGAAAAGTACCCGATTTTTCTAGTAAAAATATTTACTAACACTTTTCAGTAGAACTTAAGTTTTTAAAATAGGAATTTTTGTTTCGAGTCTTATTTTGAAATTCCGCGTTCGTATTTGGAATTTCTGAGAGATTTCATGAAAAGACCGTTTTTAGTCATCTTTGAATTTTCTTGACAAAAGTCGTCTTTGACTTTTCCTTGACTTTTTAAAGTCGTCATTGACTTTTTCTTGACTTTAAGTCGTCATAAACTTTTCTTGACTTTTAAGTCATTTTTGACTTTTCTCGAATTTTAAGTCGACTTTGACTTTCGTTGACTTTTCCCGACTCGGTTCATAAGTTTGAAGACCGAAATTTTATTTAAAAAAATAATATTTTTGATTTATTTTTATAAAGATTTATTAAGATTTATCATAATTTAATATAATTATTTTGAATTTATTCGGAATTTAAGAATAACTTTTACGGTTTTTAACCGAACATCATTTAACTATTCCCGACTCATCGTAAATCCCGTAACAAACTCGAAACTCGACTTTGGCATGAGTCACAAACACGCTCGTATCATCGTGTTCCCACTACACAATTAGATATTTTAATTCTTTCGATTAAACTAATACAAATATCTTAGATATTTGTTACTTTATCGATCCGTCAACGGGGATTTCGCAAATCGTTTACAAAACAGACCCGACAAGCCCCTAACCCACACGGCTCTCCTCTCCTTTCCTCTCCTCTCTTAGACCTTGATATTTCATTACTTTTGATTACAATATCATAATATCTAGATATTATTTCACTTTATCGATCAGTTAACGAAAATTACGCAAAACGCTCGAAATCTGACCCGACAATCACAATACCACACGGCTCCCTTACCCACTCTTAAGCCTTGATATTTTCATTATTTTTCATTACAATATCATAATATCTTGATATTTAGTTTAATTAACTTTATCGTTAATTATATTTAATCGTTTACCGTAAAATAATTATTAAACGCGAGTCAATTACGTAACAACATTTTCAAAACCCGACTCTTTATTTTGCCTATAATTACACGGCACACACACACCCACATTACTCACTAACAACTTTTCATTTTACAATAAAGCAAATAAAGATCAAAATATCACTTTCTTTAATCGTTCTTCGTGTTCTTCGTCGTTCATCATTTGTTCTTCGTTGTTCTTGAGCAAAACCTTCATAAAACCTTCATTTCTTAATTAAATCCTTCCTATCTTATATTTCTAGACTCTCCTCTTCGCTCTCCATCTTCACGTACGGTTTAATTTCAATTCCGTCAAGATCGTTTTCAACACTTTAATTATGAGAAATTAAGTTTTAAGTTCTAATAATTTTTTTCTTGTCATTTCTTATAGGGGAAGATTTTGAAGACGAGTTTGGAGACTCGTATATTTTGGGTGAAGATTAGTAGAAGGGTTTCTTATTTATATACTTCTTATTATTTTGATGCTAAGTGGTTTTGCTAGCTAAGGTAACAATTCCGATTTACTCGACGAAATAATGTCACATAGCTTTTAGTTTTGTTCATGTTATGGTTATTTATGATTTTAGTTAGTAACATAGCCTTTAGTTTTGTTTGTTTTGATTTTGGTTCATCTTTGTTTTTGGTTCATGTTTTTATGATTTGTGGATTTTTAGTAGTAATATGATAAGGAGTTGTTTTTTTATCATGTTATATGAATTTTGATGATTTTCCATAAGTTATGATTTTTAGGTTGTGTGGAAATTTTAATATGTTTAGTGGTCTTGATGAATTTTGATGATTTTTATTAAGTTATGATTTTTATGTTGTCTAGGAAATTTTTAATATGTTTAGTATTCTTGATGAATTTTGATGATTATTCATAATAATGATTTTTGTATGATGATGGTTAGATTGGTTGTTAAAATAGTTGTTTGATGATTAAAACATGTTGGAAATATTTTGGTAGATGTTGTTGTTGGGAACCGTGTAGGGTGGCAGCCAAACCGGACCAAACCAGCCGGTCCAGGCCGGTTCAGACCCGGTCTGGGCTGGTTCATGGTGGGTCCGGGTTTTGGTCTTTGGGTTGTGTCGATGTTTGAATGTTTGGTTGTTGTTTTGACGGGTTTTAATTATGTTAAGCAGGCGGGAAAATATTAGAAATCGGTTTTAGAAAAATTAAATCAAAACAGCCCATTTTTAGCCAAAACAGCCGTGGGCCCAGTCCAGGCCCATGTGGGGTCCGGCCCAACTCAGCCCGTGGGTCCCACTTTGGGACTTGTGACGGTTTTTGAGTTATCGTCATTTTGGTCGCGTTTTGTAATAATTAGCAAGCGAGAAATATTAATAAGTAAAATATTTAATTAAAAAGTTTTTTCACTAAAATTATTATTTCTCACATGTTAGAAATTATAAGACGAGATCGTAGTTTATTTTGATATCCTTTAAGTCCAGCGGGGTTTTACGTAAGATTTAATAATTCACATGTTAGAAGCTTTATTAAAATAACATGTAATGAATATGTTGATTTTATGTCTATGTGATAAAGACTCTGTTTCTAGCCGGTTTTATCCAACGGGTTTGGTCAAACTAAGATCTAGTCAGCCCCGATTTGACTGATGACCCGTCGCGGGACTCGGGTCGGGGGTTTGTCTTCAAGTAAGGTTGTATTTAATTAATGAATTAGCCTTAGTAGAGATGAGGCGATATGTTATTTGATTATGATTTATATGCAATTAGTCACATGTTAGGAAATGGTTTCCGTGACTGTTTAATTATATGGTTGGTGTCGTGTTTACTAAGTACCCATAGAGAATTATGAGTATATGGCGTCTTGACCATTCTAATTCTAAATTAGTATCTTGGACCATGACATTGATAGG